>JAWQFY010000413.1:0-32505 GCA_037055185.1 Capillidium rhysosporum | reverse complement strand
AAAAAATAGATCTTTTTAATTTATACTTAGTTAAAAGTTTAGTAATTTTATTTTAATACTTTTATTTTTTTTAAATTTTTAATATAATTATAATAATTATTAATTTAAATATAAATTATTAAATTTTAAGATTATTAATATATTTATATTTTAATTATATTTAAATAAAAGAAAAACTAGTTAATATATACTTTTAAAAAAGTAAAAATTCTTTAAAAAAACTAAATAGATAAAATAATAAATGAAAAAAAATATAAAATTTTAGAAAAACTAAAAGCTTAAAAGTAAACTAAAAATTTTTAATAGAAAACTATATAAAAAAAGAAAATAATGTAGAAAATTAGTATAATTTTTATATTATACAAAAAGAAAGTAAAATTAATTACTGGCAATAAAATTAAATTAAGTAATTTAAAATAAAAAACATTATATAAATTTTATTAAATAATAATGCTATAATTAAAATATATATTCTTTATTTTTATAAAATTATATATTTTTTAATTAGTTTTTAAAGTAATTTTAAAATAGATTTTTTTTTTAAATTTTAACTATTTTTAAATTTAGTAAAAAGATATTAGCAAATATAGATTTTATTTATATTAGAATTTATATATTAAAATTATAAAAATTTTAAAATATATTATAAATTAATATTTTATATACTTTTTATATAAATTTTATTATTATTATAAAATTATTATTTTTATTATTTTTAAAATACTTTATAATTTAAAGTTATAAATTTTTATTTTAATTTTTAATTTTTAATAGTATATTTATATAACTTTATTAAAGTAATAACTTATAGCTTATAAGTATAATATTTAGTTTTTAATATAATATTAATAATAAGCTTTATATTATATAATATAAAATACTATAATGTAGTAGTAGTTAAAAATATATATATTTATATAAAAAAGTTAGTAAAAATAATAAAGTAAATTTAGTATTATTATTAATTATTAAAATAATAAATTAAAAAATTTAATAGATAATATAAATTAGTAATATTAGTAGTAATTTAGCTAAAAAGAATAAAATTATATTTATAATTAAAATTATAAATAGCAATAGCTATAATAATAGTAAACTATTTAAAAGTAGTAAAATAACTAAATTTAGTATATAAAAATTGTAAAAAATGATAAAAATATTTATAATTTTAAATATTTTTACTATTTTTAATAAAATAAAAAATAAAATAAAACTAAAATATAAAAAATATAAAAATATCTTACTATTTTAGTATTAGTTATAATTATGTAAATAATTTTAAGTATATTAAAAATAATGTTAAAAATTATAAAATATTAGTTATTGTAATTTATAATTTAATTTAGTAATAATTTTTTTATTAATAATGCTAATAGCTATACTAAACTTATTTTAAAACTATAAGCTTGTTAATTTTTTAAGTAAAAATAATAAAATAAAGATATTTTTTATTTAAAATTTTAGTTAAATGTTTAAAATTATATTATGTAAAATTATTAAAGTAAAACCTAAATAATTCTATTATATAAAATTAAAAAAGAAGAAATAATAATCTAATAAGCTTAGAAAATTAAATAAAATAACTAAAAGTTAGTAAATTATTAAATTGGTAAATAATAAAATATTATAAAATTTATATATATATGTATTTATTTTATTTAATTTTTTTAAATAAGCTAATAAGTAAATTAAAAAACTAGTTAGAAGTAATTTTTAATTAATAAGTTTTTTTTATAACTTTTTAAGCTTTATATTTTTTAAATTTTTCTTTTTTAGTTTATTATTTTTATTTTACTTTACTTTTTGTAACTTATTTTATTTTAACTATTTAACTAATAAAAATTAAATTAATTTTACTACTATTTAATAAAATAAGTTTTTTTTCTTTTATAATTAAATTTTTAAAATTTTATTTTAAAATTTCAGTTTTTATTTATTATTTTTAAAAATTTAAACATTATAAACTTAAGCTATAAATTATATATTAGTAAGTATAAAAAAAGCTTTTAAAATGATAAAATTCATTACAATATATATATATTTAAATATTTTTTTATAGTTTATTAAATATACTTTTTCTTATTTCTACTTTTTATAAACAAAGATTATTACTTTTTTTAAAAATAAATAAATTAAAATATTACTTTTTTTATAAAATTTATTTTTACTTTAAGCATTTTTTAGTAAATATTGATATTAGTTATTTATTTCTTTTAAATCCCTATTTTAATTTTTTATTACTAAAGTAAATAATATTTAATACTTTTAAAAAACTAGTAAAAACTTTTAAACTTATATTTTTTACTATTAAAGTTAGATTTTTTATTTTAAAAGTTCTTAAAAAACAGATTTTTAAAATAATACTTAATTTAAAACCAAAAATTTATAAATAAATAATTTTAATAACTTTAAATAACTTTGTTCAAATGTTATTATAAATTTAGTTTTAAAAAGTTTATTAAGTACTATAAATATTTAAAAAAATATTAATAAAATACTACATTATTTAAAAATTTTTTAAGTTTTTATTTTATATTAATTCTATTAATTTTTAATTTTACTTTATTATAATTTACTTTATTTTATAAGTTAATTTAAATTTTAAATTCTTTATTTAAAAGTTATAAATTTAAAAAGTTTGATAAAAAGTTAAATTTTATTTTAAAGATTAGTAGCTAGTAGTATTTTTTTAAAAACATATTAAAGTTAAAATTATATAAAATTTAAATATAACTATTTTAAGTATTTATATTTGTAAAAATATTACTTTTAGTATTTTTTTTGTTTTTTTAATTATTATCTACCTTTTTTAAGTCTTTTTTACTATCTTTAATAGTATTTTTTTTAGTTTATATAAGAAGTTTTAATAGTAGCTTTAGCTATTTATTTCTTTACAAGTTTTATTTTTTACTACTAAATTACTAAAAAGAGCTTTTTTAGTTTAGTATAATATATTTATTTTAACTAGTACCCTAATTTAGTTAACTTTTTTTCTTAATAATAAAATCTTTTCTCTAAACTATACTTTATTTAAAAGCTATTAATAATTTAATAGAATTTTAAATAGCTAGTTTTTATAGCTATTTCTTATTTAAAAAGTGCAGCTTATAAAGAATTTAAGTTAAAAGCTTTAGTATTAAAGTAGTAAATTTGAAAAAAAATAAGTAAAATAGATTTTAAATTAATTTTATTAAGAATTTAACTAAAGAAGTAATTTAAAAAAATAAACAATAATAAAACTATGTAAAAAAAATTTGATTAAATATTTTTAATAAATAATTATCTATTTTTTATAAAGGTAGAACTCCACTTAAATTTCAAAACTATAAATATAAATAACTAATTTTACTTTTATTAAATAAAATTTAAACTAATTCAACATAATTTTAATTAGTATATTTTTTAATAAAGTTTAAGATAAACTAAAACTAATATATTTAATATTTAGTTTAATTAATAAATAATGTTATTTTAACTTTTTTTTTCAGTTTTCATTTCAATTATTTATCTTAAATTTTTATTCTATTCCTTTTTCAGTAGTTTAAATACTATTTAAAAGTTATTTATTTTGTCTAATTATAGATAAAACTTTTTTTTCTCATATTTTTATCTATTTAACTAACCTTAATTAAAAAATGTTTGTTTTGAAACTACTGCTTAATAGTTAAATCTATCCTAATTACTTAGTCATTAAGTTTCAATTTTCCTACCAAACTTGAATTATAATAATTATGATATTATAACTTAACTTTTTTAGTTATTGGCTATTTAAAATGTTAACAGTATAAAAATTTAAGCTTGGCAATGCTTGGCATTAAACTGAGAATATGCAGTTAAAACGTATATAAACGTATAAAGTTATATATCAAAATTTTAATTTATATTTCGCAATGGATCTTTTAAAATCAACTACCAAAACTGAAGAGACAATTGGGCTGTTAACTGGTAATTAGTTACAGAATGATATTTACTAACACATCGGTTAGAAAAGGTTGAGCTGCCAACCCTAAAACCAAAAAAGTTGGCTCTTTTAAAGATGTTAATTGCCCTAGTTGTTTTAATCCCTACCCTTTTTATCGGCTATGTCAGTTTCATTATAAGCTTCAAAAGAAGTGATCCTAGACTTCAAAACTTTCCCGACTTTGGATTTTTTAAATGTAAAGCAACTTTACCTTTCCATTCGTTACAAATTTTTGAATTTGATCCTAAAGAGTACACCCGATTCGGGTTATCTGGCTACGCTGAATATTCGGTTCGCAGTCTGTACCAATTTATACTAATATTTTAAAATTAGGAAAGTGACGTAGAATTGTTGACCCATACCGATTCACCAAATGTCAAAATTTTGTATGAAGTAAAAGCTTCGGATAAATACACTTTAGACAATGTTAAACTTTCGGTTAATAAAGATTATATGTACCAGTTTAACGTCGACGCCCCTAGATCCTGGTTTCTATTCCGGCATTGTATCAGCTTAAAACTATCCTTAAGTTTTCCAAAAAGCTTAAAATATTTCGACGATTTGAGCTTGAACCTTCAAAAACCCAAGAGAATAAATCTTAGTAACGAAACCATTATCAACCAACTATCCTTATATAGTTACGACTCAATATACATCAGTGGTTTTAAAAGCAACAACTTATTTTTAAATTCGTTTAGTAACATATTTCTAAGCCATATACAAGTTAATACCGGTACTATCCATTCGTACAACGGTGGCGTGTTTGCTTATAACATAACTACGTTCCCATTTAACTACAACGGCAGCCATAAAGCGGCTTACAACCTAAATTATAAAAATCACACTAAGTTTATGAATCGTACTTACACTAACAGCCAACTAAGAATTAGTGGTAAATATTTCGTTTCGTTAAATCATGTAAACTTCGATAACGTACACGCGTTTTCGGATGGGAGTGCTCTTGTACACAACGTCAGCTCTAAGTACGTTACAGTTAACTCGAAGAATTCCGCTTACGTCAGTGGATCAATTTCTCATCTGGAAGTTAATAATATGTTCAACAATCTCAACGTTTCAGTTAGCGACTCTACCTATATCTCAGCTTACAACAAAGGAAAAACCTCAGTACATATACAATCACTTGGTGTTTTAACTACCGTCGATTCAATCTCCACCCCTTATTACAATGTAACTTCTAAGGCTAAAGGGTACTTCTTCGAAATTTCAAGCTTACTTCACAACGCTAATTTAACTTTACCTGAATCGTTCACAGGTAGTTTTGAAGCTATTGCATCCAGTAGTGGTAAAGCTAGCGTCTCTTCTAATTCGAAGCAGGATACCATTCACTTCGAAGAATCGGAAGTTAATTTGAAAAAGGGCTACTTCGGCATTGACAAAGTAGCAACTAATCAAGTTAAAGTTCAATCTGCTGGTTGTTACGCCGATGCTGTTTTAAACTTCTACTAGGTTTAATACGTTTATCTGCTCTATTAAATATTGTTCTAATTACTAACTTTTATATATAATTATTTCATCAAATATATTAAAGATAAAAACTTATTTATTTTTTATTCTAATTCTTAAGTAGTTTATAGCATTTTTATAAAAATAAGTAATTTGATTTGTTTAAGAATATTTTTACCGATTCTTGAAATAAAATGAAGTTAATATTAACTAAATGGAGAAATTAATAAAAAATGCTATCATAAACGTAACTGGAAATGTTCTTATAAAATTTTAAAAAATGCATATTTTCTTATTGCAGTTAACCAAATCAAAATTTATTATTAATAGTAGTTTATTGAAGCTTGGCAGAAGGGATAAGAAACTAATATAAAATTATATATGAAACGAAAGCGTTAATAATTGTTAAACTTTAAAAAAAAATGAATTATTTAAAACAAACTAACGAAACTGAAGAAACGATAGGACTATTAACTGGTACAATAAGATCAATTGAACGATACTAAATCGTTTTTAAGTAGAACAGTTACCTGATATAAAATCGAACAAATCAAGTTTTCTAAAAAGGGTTCTGGTAGGGATTAGCGTACTAATCACTGTTATATTTTTAGTTCACACCTACATAGTTTTAAGCTTCAAAGAGAATGTCTACGAATTACGTAATTTACCTGACTTTGGGTTAGGTCGTTGTCAAACGAATCTGTACTACTACCCAATACAAACTTTTGAATTCGATCCGAAAGAACAGGATAGTTTTACTTTCAACAGCAATGCCGAGTTTGAGGTAAAGTTAAATTACTAGTCGTTTATTAAATTAAATATAGGGAACTGATATTCAGTTCGTCTTCCATGATGGTTACCCAAACATTCGGTTAGTGTACCAAATAAAAGCATCCGATAAGTATACTTTGGACAACATCAGACTTTCTGCTAAAAAAAATCACGGTTATGAGTTCAACGTGGATGCTCCTAGATCCAGTTTTTTATACCATCACTGTATCACGTTAACACTTACTATAAGTATCCCTAAAACTTTAGGGCACTTCAATAGAATGAATTTTTACCTTAAAAAGGCAAACTTTGTAAGGCTTGGCGATGAAATTGTTCTAAACAGTTTAAACTTATTTACTCCTGATGATATAGCAGTAATGAATTTTAAAGCTAACAACCTCTACATCAGTTCTCCTAAGCATATAGCAGTATTTAATGCACAGGTAAATTTTGGAACCCTTATTTCGTATAGAGAAGGTGTATCAGTTAATTACCTAAAAAGCTTTAAACTTGAGCATAACTTTACTTCCAAACATTTCAAATCCATAGCTAGTAGTCGTCGTAACAACCATCTTGACATTAAGGGTGTAAAGTACGTTTATGCTAGTAACGTAACCATCGACAACTTAGATATACTATCGGATGGCACCACACATGCATTTAATATTAGCTCCAAATTCATTTCAGTTAACTCAAAAGATGGTGTTTCTATAACTGGTTCGGTAGCTCATTTAGAAGCTAACAACATGTTTAACGACCTCAACGTCACCATTTCTAACTCCAACTATATATCTGTTTACAACAAGGGTAAAGTCGACGTTAAAGTTAAATCCCTTGGCGACTTAACTACCGCTAACTTAAATGCAACTTCTTATTCCAACTACACTGGTAAGAGTGACGGTACACCAAAAGCTGTTGAAATCAAAAGATATCTTTTTAAAGTTGCAAGTTTAAAAAATAACGCCAAGTTAACTTTACCTGAATCGTTTGAAGGAGGTTTCGAAACACTTGCGTCATACAACGGTTTAGCTACGGTCACATCCCATTCAAAACAGAAAGATATTCACTTTGAAGAATCAGAAGCTAATTTAAAGAAAGGGTATTTTGGCCTTAACGCTGAATCAATCAACAAAGCTAAAGTTCAATCTGCCGGTTGCTATACCGATTCTATTTTAAATTTCCAATAAGCTAGTTACAATTCTTTGATTTATTAAAGATTTTTTTTCAATATGACCTTTAATTTAATTCACTACATTAACTTTATTATACAACAACTTAAACTATAGAGCTTCTAAAATTTAATTTCAATAAATTGAAATTATAAAAGTTAAACGACTTTTATGACAAAGTTATACTTGGTAACCATTAAAGTTGCTTACAATAAATGTCAAACTCCTAATAAGTATAAGTCCAAGATTGGAAGGAGTACCATTTAAGATTAACTATTTTATAGAAACAGGAATTTAGAATATCACCATTTAGAGCTTTCTTTATCTAAATTCCAATCTGAATTCTCAAGAAATTTCTGAATAAACACTAAACTATTATACATCATAAAAAGAAATAGGAACTTTAAATTACTGTAGTATATAAAAGGTATACCAACCTTTTTATAATAAGATAAAATTTAAGTTGTTATTTTTATTTAATTTTATCCTTATATATTACGTTTAGTTTTTTTATATAATTTGTTTTAAACTGTAAAACAAGTTCTAATAAGCTAAATTAATTTTAAATAATAAAACTGAAAGTAAAACTTAAGTAAATTGGTCCTAGCAAATAGTAGTATTTAATAATCAATAATTTAGCTACAAAAAATAAATCAATATTTTCAATATTTTATTAAAAAAATAGTAGTTTTACATTTATATAAATATAAACTATATTTTTTGGTTTGTTTTTAAATAAAGAGTATAAATAATTTAAAATATTAAAAACTAATATTAAGTTATATATATCTATATAATTATTAAAATTTAATAATTCTATATTAAGCTAAATAATATAACTGTAGTAAAATTATATTATAATATACTAATAACTTTTGTAAAATATTATATTTATAGATTTTTAAAAACTAAAATTGCAGTATTTAGTTTAAAAACTAATTATAATTAAAAAAAATTATTAAAAAAAACTATTAAAAAATTTAAAAAATTAGAAGTTATTTTTTTACTTTTATTGTAATAAAATAAATAAATCTAAATAGCTTTAGTAACATTACTAATTATTAATTTAAAGTTATTGAAACTAGCATATAAAATATTTTTAATTCTATATTAAAGATTAAAAGTTATTTAGACTAATACTATATTAGTACTAAAAATAAGATAAATAGAATTAATACTAAATTATTTAAAAAAATACATTTTTATAATTTTTAACTTATATATTTAAAATTTATAAACTTAATAGCTATAAATATTATAAAAAATTTAAGTATTATTAATTAAATTTTTTTAAATAATATACTAGCTTTAAAATATTTTATTTACTTATTTAACTTAGTAAAATTCTTATTTTTATTTTATTTATATTATTAAAAAAAATTAAAAAATATATTAAACTTTACTATTTAGCTAAATTAAATCTTTTATTAAAATATAATTTTAAAAATTATAAGCTATAATATTACTATATTAAAAGTATATATTATTAGTATTTATAAAAATATAAAAAAAGTATAGTTTTTAAAACTAGTTATATTAAAGACTTTAATAATAAAACTTAGAAAATTAAAAGTTAAAAACTTATAAAAATAAAAAGTTATATTTAAAAGTATAATATTACTATTAATTTCAATTAGTTTAAAAAAATTAAAATAGCTTTTAAAGTCTTATTTTAGAAATTTAAAGCTAAATAAATACTTTAAATAATTTAAAATTAATTTTAATTAAGAAAATAATAAATAATAAAAATAATATAAAAACTTTTAAAATTTATTATACTAGTTTTATAAAAAAAGTAAAAAAAGAATATAGATTTATTATTTATATATATATATTAATATAAGTTTTTATATCTTTAAATTAATAATTAATAATATTTTAACTAATTATATTATAACTTTAAACTAGCTTTTATAAATTAAAAAGCTAGTATACTTTTTAGATTTTAATTTTATTGCAAATATTTTAATTATATTAAAAAGATATATATATTTAAATACTAAATTAGCTAAATTTTAAAATAAACTTGAGAAAAAAATTAAATTAAATTTAATAAAGTAAATTTTTTAAGTTTTTATTTTTTATAATATTTATAGTTATTAAGTATTAAAATTTTGAAAATATATAATTTTATAATTAAATTAAAATATATTAAACTATTAATATAAATAATTTATATATAATTTAAAGTTTTTCTAAAACTAAAAGTTTTAATTATTTATAATATTTAAAGTATATATACTTTTTTAAATCTTACTTTTTATATAGTAAGTTATTAAAATATTTTTAATAATTAATATATAAAAGTAAGGAAAAATTTAACTAAAATTAATCTAAAAATAACTTTAAATTTTACTTTTTTTAATTTTCTTTAAAACTTAAAGATTTTAAATATATAAATTATTAGTGTAAATTATATATTTATATTATAGTTATATAATTTAACTTTTTAAAGCTTTATTTATAAATTTTTAATTTTAACTATATATAACTTAAAATATTGATTTTTAATATTTAAGTTATATATATATATTTGAAAATAAACTATAAAAAATTAGTTTTATTTATATAAATGGAAATTTGTTTTTCATTCAACTTGTTTTAATAATTTTAATTTTACTTTAAGCTTAATTGATATTAAATTTTAACATAATACTCAAACTATTATATTTAAATAATAGTATTAATTTATAAGTTTGTTTCCTCTTATTTTATAAAATGTAAACAATAAACAGTTTTTACATTTAAGTAAATATAAAACTGCTACTATAATACTTAACAAAATTTTAAAAACAATTAGGTATTACTAAACCAATCAATTATAATTTAGTTTGTAGCACTTCCTTTTTTAAAAGATTATTTAAGATTTAACTAATTAGTAGGTATAGATAGAATTAGCAAGGGTTTAAAATTAGTCAGTTGAAATCAATAACTTTTTAAAAGGAATTATTAGAACATTTTAACTATTAAATACCTTAGGAGTATTATTTTTTTATATTTGTGAATATTGCTGAGCTGATAGAAATAGAAAATATTTGCTAGAAAGATTTAATATAGCTAATCCAAATTGTTTAGTTACTTAAATATTTGGGATGTTTTAGAATCAAAGAGTTCAGATGACACCAAAACTAAGTTTTTAAACTTATAAAATGGCAACTAAACTTTATTGATGAAAAATCAAGATTAAAATTTTCATTGCTGCTTTATATAAATTTTAAGCTACGCTTAAAAAGTAGGGTACAATAGCGTTATACCGTTTCAACCCCCAAAACTTACTTTATACCTCCTTCAAATCCACTTTAATCCTCAGAAAACTGGTAGGTAACGCGAATCCCTTTCTCGACCATAAGTCTAATGGAATCCTCCTTCAAATTCCACTCTTGGGTAAGTTGGACCACTGCAAAATACACCCCTTTCGAGTAGGGATTGTTGGTAAGGGCCTGTGTGGCGACAAGACGCATCGCATCGAAACTGCCTGTTTTCATCGTATGCCACAAGTACCTAATCCAAAGGTTGGGGTGGCCGTTAGCATGGTCAAGTAGTTGAATTAATTTATGAAAGGTGTTCGTTTTCAGGTATCGGTTAGTTTGGGTATCAGTTACGAACCGGTTCAGAACCAACTTCATGCTATTGTCCCCTTCCTTGTTAACGACAGTGTGGGTGATGTAGCGATTAAATCGGTTTTCCACTTTAAGTTTTTTTTCAAGCTTGTAGAACAACTTTAAAACGGTACTGTTATAAGGGAAATACGGTAAAGCGGCTTGTAACATTGATCGTAGAAGTTTGGGTTGATAACCAAAGTTACCGTCCTGCAGAACCGGATTGAAAACTATAGGTAAAATCCGGGTAAGCAAAAGTTCGGTCAGATGGGCTGAGATATTGGTTAAGTGGGGTAGGATGGCGACGAGATGGACACACAGCCGTTCTAATCCATTTCTACGGTATAGGAAGATGGCATAGATGAGGTGGAAGTAAAAGTACCCTTTCGGGTGATTGTGATTGCGTTTGGTAACTGTTTCCAACTTCGTCACAAACGACTACAATAAAAAACTGATCAATAAAACTTAACTCTAAAAATCTTTGAATTTACCTTCCCCAGCTTCTCAAGGTCAATAACTTGGCTCAAGTCATCTAGTTGGATCGGTTGGTTGGTAACATAGTTTAAAAACAGCTCTAAAAAGGATAGATAGTTAACAAAAAGATTAATAGTAAAACTTACGATCCAAAACTGATGGTAGTTGGTCCAACCCCACTTGCATCTCTATCAAACTCCAGCTAGCCACTAGTTCACCCAGTGTATCCCCTTCCCTCTCTAAACTCTCCAAAGTAGCTTTGAACACCTTACGCATCCCCTGCAAATCCCCTTTAATATACAGGTGGTTAGCATAATCAATAAACAGCTGTTTAGACGATTCATTGTCTTTCAGCAATCTTCTTATCTCCCTATTTCTTATTTGTTCGTTCTTCTCAAAATTTTGCAATGCGAACTGCAGCCTTAAGAAAGAGTTCGGATCGGTGACGAACCAGGTATTGCAAGAAGAGTACTGGCTGTTAATTTTTTTGTTAATTCGATTAAGTCCACTCACCAGAAACTGTAGGTATTCGTTAGCGTACAGGTTAGGATTAAGTTGTATAAGTTTCAAGTTAGGGTCGGTAGCTTGTTTAAGCAAGTGGTTGGTTTCATATGGACAAATTCCGTATTCAATAGTATCCAAATCATTAACTTCACTGCTCAGTAACTTTTCGAAAGGGTTGGTGGTACTAGCTTCGTTTTCCTTAATATTTAAGCTGATGAAATCCGAGTCAATCTCTTCCATTTCGTTAGCAGATGTACTGGACTCTGGGGTATGAAGTTGGTGGGTGAACCCATCCAACAACTGAAAGTCGAATCCATCCACCTGATCAAAGTTGGAGGTAGGTACGTTGAACGTAGGATATACCAAGAACCTATACATCATCTCTAAAAACATTTGCCTGGTATGAGGGGTGGTGAGGTTGAACAAGAACGGCTCAAGTTCATCAAAAAATACGGTACGGTACGGATCCGCACCCAACAATCCACCTTCGTTACAATATACCGAAAGTGGTAAAAGCGGCTGATGAAACTCCTTATCGGTCCAATCTAGTTTATCCGGCTGGTAGTCCGGTTCAGCAATATCACCGGTTGGCTCTAGTATTCCAAGATTAGGAAAAGTCGTTAACTTGTGATATGATTCCCATCCGGTTGAACCAGGTTCACCGAACTTGGGGAATCCTTTAACCCAAAACCGAGCCAACGATTCCAACTGGTAAGGTAACGCTATTGCTTTTAACGATCCCGGAATGAAAAAGTTGAGTTCAACCATAGCTTGAAAGGTTGCGATACTCCGTTCTACATACCCTATAAAAAGAAGTTAGTTTACATTTTAAAAATAAAATAAAGTTACCTGCCTCCCTCAGGAAGTAGACCAGCCTACCCAAGATGAATATCAAAGTCGGTTCGATTTCTGAAGGATCTTTCAAAGCCAAGGCATGGGTATTAAGTGTATCCATACAAAACTCAAATTTAGCTAACAAAGTGTCGAAATTAAACAAGCTTAATTGAGTCAGATTCAAGTTTAGGTACTGTTGCCAAAGTAGTTTCGAATCTGGCATCAGTTTAAGCGTTGCTTCCCACTTACTAACAAACAGATCGGAACTCCAAAGCGGTTTCCCACACTTGAGGTACTCTAAATGTAGCTTTTCCGAATTGGAATTGGAAGCAAATGCGCGCTGGTACATACTGAGTTGAATCTCGATACGGGCAGCTAGTGTTAATTTACCGGAGTAAGTGGACCGTAATTTATAGGCTTCCTCTTGGTAGTTTATATATTCGATCCACAGGTCGACGTCTTGAGGGTTGAGTTTCAGTTGCGATTCGTAGTTTTTAGTTTTGGTGCCGATGGTCTGTTCGATCAAATTGTTGGCGGCGGTAGCGTTAGGATCGTTGTTAGTAGATGATTGAGGTTGGTAACTCTCCGTACCGTCTGTGTCATCTTTTATCAAACTTAGTTCATCCGAAGTATCAGTGTTCGATAAGAAATGGTGTTGACGAAGTTCATCTAGCCTATTTAAGCATACGTTTAGTGAATTTCAAATAAATGCATCGGTTACGGTTGGCCGTGTAAATATACGCTTGGGGTAGTTGTAGTTACCGATGTATATCTTAACTCCTAAAATATATTACTGTTAGAATATAAACTAATCGTAATAGTTGTGTACCTTATCTCCCTTAGTTTTAGGCTTATACTTTGTGATAGTTAAAACTGGTATCCCATCGTAAGTTTGTAAACTTTTAGAATTTTGGATACGTAAGTCTTGTGGCAAACCTAACACTCTACCACCTAAAATAGATAGATTAAATTTAATATATTATTAAATAAAAAAAACTAAAAGTACCTCCAAATCTTTTATAATACGGTACTCTCTTAAAAGAATATGTAGGATCTTTTTCGGGTACGGTATCTAAATACAAACCGTATTCAGTCGTCAAACTTATTAAAATGTTAATTCTATTAATGAGTAAAAAGCTTTTACTAGCTTGGAAATGTGAATTTAGGCTCTGGTAGTGACCTTTCTCTTTCCCTTTCCTTATTAAAAAAAGTTAACTTTATAAATAATTAAACAAGGTACTTTGCGTCTCCTGACTAATTTTCTATCATTATACCTATCAATGTCATCTTCACTTTCACTATACTTATCTCTACTACTTCTTTTCTTTTCCCTATTTCGTCTATATCCATCACTATATTCATCTTCGCTTTCACTATACCTACTACTCTTTTTCTTTTCCTTATTCTTCTTTAGTTTCTTACTTTTCTTTTCTTTTTTATCTTTAGATCTTTTACTTTCTTCATCTAATTTAATAATTTCTCTTGAAGGCTCATCAGCTACATCTAAATAAAAAGATAGTGATTACTATAAGTATTTATTATAATATATATATATATAGTACCTCGTTTGACTGGTTTAAACGATGAAAATTTTGGGACAGGTTGGTTACGTTCCATTGATTTTTTTACCAACCTTCTTTTTATAAAAAAGGCTGCTTAGTTTTGAACTTCTGAAATAGTTACATTTTTAGATTTTATAAACTATGTATTAGGAAACTTAATGGTTTCGTAATTCAAGTACTAAGAAATTTTAAATTTCTAAAAAAACTTGCACTTTAATCTTTAATTCAACAATTAGATTTCAATAGGAAATCGTTTAATGGTGAGAAAATAACTGATATCTAGAAAACTCAGTCAACAGTTTTTCAAAACTACTGTAATGCTACTTCAACATCTGTTTATAGGTTCATACCAATTCTAGCAATTTAAAAGAAGTAATGAGCTCAATTCGTTAATTTTGATCAAGCTTACGATAATACTACTTCTATCTCTTACCACTATTTAAAAGATGAATCTAAAATTTCCGATCCAAAAGAAGCTTTGATTAATAGTAATAAGATTAAGAGTCCATCTTTTTTTTCAATTTTAGAAATTGATTATGAAGAGGGTAGTTTGGTCTCTATATTTGAACACAGTGATGAAGTAGTTACTATGACTTTCCAAAAAAAAGTTAGTAGTAGTAAAATATGCATAACTTTTTCCATATAAGATATGTAATATTTTTTTATGTTTTTTCTGTATTAATACCAATAAAATATTATATTTTAAATATATATTTAATGTTTAATTTAGATGGTAGTCACTTCAACAGTATTTTTCTATTACTTTGAAGAAAGTGGTACTTCTTTTATAAATATGTTTTTATAATATATTTTGTTTTCAATCTCATCTACATTCCTTCTATATTTTTGTATCGTTTTACTCAATAAAAATATATCGTATTAATTGTGTACTTTTTTTACTACTAAACTAATTTGAGTTAGAGCTTTTGAAAGTTAAAGTGCTGTAAATTTTAGCTTATCAATTCTATTTTTGGTATCAGTTATTATAGGATACATACATTGTAGGTGATCATGTACATTTAATCCAACGCTTTTCATTTTACTTCTTTTTTTGACACTTCGAGCTTAAAAAGTTATTACATCTGTTCGATTTAAACTTTTTTGTCGTATAAGAGCAATATTATTCACTATTTTATCACTTTCTATTTTGCTTACATCTGTAATTATTTTGAAATAGTTTCTACCAAAATACTTTATTGATTTCATGGATGTATCAATTCAGCTTATGCTAATTACAAATTGAAAGAAGTTATTAGAAACCATCCAGCGTATAAGTTTAACAGAATGACTTTCTTTAAGATTTTTTCAAATTCTACTATTAAATTAAATAGGCCTACATTTTAACAATTTAGAAAATAGATTTTCATAAAATATATAAGTGTTGCATCGGATCTTCAAGTAGAAGTAGAGAATGCTAACTATTGAATACTTAGAGCTTTGAATGAAAAGGAGTTGATCACCATCTATATAGCAATCATGAACAATGTAAATTCTTACAACCATATTCTGTAGCCATTATTTCCACAAAGGTTTTATCGATCCTTAATTTAAATACATCAAACCTATCCAATCTGTAAAGAGATAATTCTGAGATATATGTTGGTATAGCTAAATGTAAGGATTTTGTGAATAAATTAAAAAACTTTAAATCACCATCTCTAAAATACTTTACTTATTATAAATAATAAATTTTAAACTTGTTCTAATTACTAATAAAGTTTGTACTTTTGAATTAATATTCTAAAATATTAACTATTAAATTTAAAATGACATATTATAATATCTAGCATTAATAAAATATACTTTTTTCAGAACCAACCATTTTATAAAGACTGGCTTTAAACTATCAATTTTTTTATTGCTTGAAATGTTAAAAGTTTAAGTATTTATTCTATTTATTAATCTTACAACATATATATTTTTTAAATTTAGTTAAAGATAAAGTCTTAACTAAAAGGTAGTAGGTAGGGATACTGAGAGTTGATACTGCTGAAAGAGAAATAGTAGAGACAGAAGATGGGAAGGTTTTTTTACTCTACTGTTCTTTTCTTAGAAGAGGAAGGCATAAAGAATTTGAGTTTAAACTACTATAGAGGGAGGAAAAGAAGTCTAAAAAGGCCAAAAATTAGAATAACTATAAAATATAAATAATTTAACTAATTTAACTAAAGTGCTAACTAGAAGAGAAATAATGAGGAAGAAAATACAGTTTAGCAGTAAAATTTTTATTAAATTTTATACTATAAAATAGAGAAAATAATTATTAAAGAATAAAGTGCTATATTTTTATTATATAATAGTAATATAGTATTGAAGCCTCTAGCTGAATTTTTCTGAAAGCTAAACTTTTTAGAAAAAGATAGCTATAAAATCTAAAAACCTCAAAAGCTAATAAGCTAGTTATAATAGCTAGTCAAAATCTAAAATGGAGAATAAATTTTATTAAAGATAATAAAATATAGATAATGGCTAAAAGTTTTGCTAAAATTAGAGTAATCTATTAAACTATAAAGTTTTTTTCTAAAAAAACTTATAAAAAGTATTAATATTTTTAAGAAAGTTAAAAACCAGTTTTATATAAGCATAGTAATTAGAAATTTTATTTTAATATTTTATTTAAACTAAGAAAAAAATAAGATACTAAAGTTATTAAAGCTGCAATAACTATCTAAAAAAAGTAAAAGAAAATTATAAAAATAGCAATAAAAATACTAAATATACTTTATTTTAAAATTAAGTAATCAAAGCTATAATATAAATTACTTTTTATATATTTATTTTTAATAAAAGTTAGTAGAAAAATTATATTAACTATTAGTTTTTTAGCTTAGTTTTAAAAAAACCAATAGTAAAGAAGATGTAGATATATTTTTAATAATTTATTACTATTTTTTAATATATTATTACTATTTTTTGTTAAATTTATATTGCAATTATTACTATATTATTAAATAGCTATTTTATATAATTGCTATTAGTACTTTAAAATAAGTATTTATCTTATAATATAATACTGCTATATTTTATTTTCAATACTATATACATTTTATAAATATATTACTTATAATTAACTATATACTTAAAATTTTAATTCTAATTTAAATAATTTATATAAACTTAATATATAATATAAAAGTGTTTTACTTTTTTTAACTTAATGCTAAAATTTTATTTATTTATTTATATTTATTATATCAGGTAAAAACCTATAAAAAATAAAAGTATAATATTATAGCTTTATTTTACTATTTAAAATAATGCTATATAAAGTATTTTAAGCTAGAGTTTTAATTATTTTAAAATTTAATATAGTAAATTATATAGTAAAGTTTTACATTTTTTTATCTTTTATTTTATTTACTTATTTATAAACTTGCTATAAATATTTTTATAACTATTTATTTTTTAAAGCATAGCTTAAAAATGGATGTATAATATATAAAAGCTTTAATAAAAAATGTAATAAAATATAAATACTTATTATAGCATTAATTTCAATACATATTTAATATTTGAAACCTTCAAATAAAATTTTAATAATAAAAATTATTTATTCTATTTAAAAAAAAATTATTAAAAGTAAACATGTAAATTAAATACTAAATTATGTACAGATAACTAAGGTTTTATACTTAAAAAGGAATTACTTTTAAATTTAAGAACTTGAAACTATTTTTAATTAGACAGCTATAAGGAGCTATGAACCAACTTTTTACAAGTTTAATCCAAAATTAGACAACGGGAACAGCGATAAATTTTCTTTTTTTAATTTAAACAAGTTATATAATTTTATTCCTCCATCCAGTTTTGGTTTATAGCTCCTTATATCTACTCGATTAAAGAAAATAATATTAAAATAATTAATTATTTTGCTTGGAAACTATGGTCTAAGTGCTATATTTGTGAAAAACTCATCTAACCAAGGTAGGTGAAACAATTGCTGCGGATTAATCCTATAAAGGACAGGCAAAAGAAAAGAAATTTCCAAAGCGAAACTTTGGAAGAAATTTAAAAAAAAGATTAATAAATTTTTAAACCAATTATACAACTTAAAAACTTAATTTATTAAATCTACTTTGATAATTTTTGTTAAAACATTAAATTAGATTAAAGGTAATTATTAAATTAAAAAAAATACTTAGTTAAATAAATATTTAATTAACTTAGAGATGGCTTGAATCTTTTAAAAGTAATTTATCCTTCTAACTATTTTAACCAAGTAAAACTTTCAAATCCTTGAGAGCTCTTTCAGCCAACTTCTTATGTACATAAGTAGCCGGGTGAAAATCATCCCAAAACATATGCTGTTCGGGGAACTTACAAGTCCAAGAATCTTTACCTAGGCCTTTCTTTTCATAAGATTGAGGCAAACTAACATCGTCGAGACAAGGGTGTGTAGAATTCCATCTATTACCATTGATGGATTTAGAATTTAAGAGGGATTGGAAAGTTGGAGCAGGTTTGAAGAAACCCAACTTTAAATTTCGGTTGCTGCTGATATTTTTAAGTTTATCTATAGATTCCTTTAAAAGTTGGTTATGAAGTCTCCAATTCTTATTGTGAATTTCGATTAGAGCAGTGTTGTTACCTAACATATAATACGGTAAAGATTGCAAGGGAACCATAAGACCTACAAGAACGTTTTGAGCTTTGATATCGTTAACCAGGTAAGTTAAAGTTTTAGTAAGTTCGTTAACCACTTGTTGAGGCACAATTTTATTATCAAGGTAGTCGTTACCAGCTAACCAAACTATAAACAAACTATTTTTTAAACTACCTGAATTATCCTTCTGTAAATAAGGCGATAGTAATTTACGGATTTGATCGTCTACACTAGGCCTGTTTAAATTTGTATAAGTTAAATTGTTATTAGAAGTAGCACCACCATACGCTAAATTAATTAACTCAACATCTTTGTTAAAGGTTTGTAATTTATCAATTAAGTAGTTTATCCACATCTTTCCGTTACTGTATTTACCAGAGCAGTAGTACTCTGGATTAGGGTAAGTTTGGTTTAAAAGTTTGTAAACGTTCCCATCGTCGGTAAAACTATCTCCAAAACTGAATACTCGGTCCAGTTTCTTTAACTTTTTATATGAATCACATTTGAACTTTCGTAAACAATGGTTTGTAGATGAACTTAATCCTTGTATATCGTAACATAAATTTGGTGGAAAGGTACCTTTGGGGTAATACTCGGTTTGAATATCTGAACCTAAAGTGTTTAAGCTGAACAGTTTACCGATTAAAGTTATCGCTATCAAAAATCGCATCCCAATCCTAAATTTATTTAAAAGAACAAAAATAAAGGATCAGTAATATTTATATATTTGCATATATATACTAATTTTGTTAATATATTTATTTATTGATTTTCATTATACACATGGAATAGGATTAAATAAAATGGCGGAATTTTTAAGGGCTTATTTCTTAAGGCCGAGTGAAAATTAAAATAATACTAACGTTGTGTCATAATTAAAAGTTCAACGTTTAATTAATTTTAATTTATACACAAGTTAAATTTTTACATAAAATATAGAAATTAAATTGATTTCAAATTTTTTCTACTTAATAATTTTTTTTTAAAAGAATCGCTTTAATGCTTCACCAACAAATCAAAATTTCGAGTAGTAAATCTTTGTGAAGATTTACTTCCTTAGCTATAAGTAAGGTTAGAAACTTGAATTTTCTAATGTGTATGATATTTATATTCATATTCTGAAATCGTTAGTATTTTCTTTTAAATAACTTGCTTTATACGCGAATTCGAAAATCATTGAAAGCTTCGCAGTTCAAACTTAAAAATACATAACAAATATATTGAAATTTCAATCCGCATTTAATTTAGATATTGAAAATGTATAATTTCAATAATTATCCGCTAAGTAAATAAATTAATAAAAGGTAATAATAACGGAGTAACAATATATTGAAACTACAATGGTTGAAAAGTATTGAATTTTATCGGTTAAATGACGTTTTACTTTTGTTGAACTTTTCAAATTTCAATTCTAAGAGATAGTAAAGAATTTGTATATATTATAAATAGAATCTAACTGTTCTAAACGATGCCTATAATCCTTTAAGGAAATGCCTTTATAGAAACATATAATTTCTAAGTTACAAATATGATTTTATTTATTGAAAATACTTATGATATATGATTAAAAATTGGAAATAAAAATGATGAGAAATGAAACGTATCAAATAAGGTTAGTTAGGAAGTGAATGGTGGAGTAGTTGGCATTCTAAGATCAAATGTTTTTTCGATTGTTGGTGATTCTACAAGAGTTCCAGAATCGAGCGAGTCGTTAGAAACCCCCACTTTATCCTTCCAGTTCAAAGTAGTTGCTCTTGGACTATCTAAATTCCAACTGGAGTTAGTATTGATGGTATTGATCCTACTCCCGTTATCCGAAGAGAAACCGGAGTCGGCGCGATGAAAGATTGGGAATGGTTGTCTCGGATTGTAGATCAAAGTATCTGAGGATTGTGAGGAGTAGGAAAGTGATGAATTTCGAGAACTGACCGAGTCGGAGCAGCTCTGAGAGGTAGAACTAGGTCTGGCGATGAGTTCGAGGTCGATATCCTTAAGCCAAGGATGTTTAAGTAGCTGTTTAGCGGTAGGCCGCTCCTCCGGTACCTTTCTAAAACAATCTAGGATAAACTTCATACCGAGGTTCGAGATCTGATTTGGCTCGGGTAAAGGGGGATGACCAGATGCAGCGTGGTACATGATAGCCCACTCGTTATCTAAGTTGGACCAAGGTCGCTTGCCAGTTACCATTTCTAAGACACAGCATCCGACAGCCCAGATATCCTGGGCACCTTTGGTACCTTTGTTAGCACCAGTGATGACTTCGGGCGCCATATACATCGGAGTTCCAGTCAGACTTTTGTTCATCCCAGGCTTGGCGGTAGCCGCTAAAGTTTTGGATCGAGCGATGACTTTAGCAGCCCCAAAATCGACGAATTTAATTACACCGTTGTGATTCAACAGTAGATTATCCGGTTTGATATCCCTGTGTAGTACGTTTCTGCTATGTAGGTATTCGAGGCCTTGTAGCATCTGGTAAGTATATATCTTGACGATGTTCTCATCCTCGATTCTACCGTGTTCGAGGAGTCCAGATAGGGAGCCACCTTGACAGTACTCCATGAATATGAACACGCGGTCACGGTGTACCTCTATACCGTAGTAGGATACGATATTGGGGTGGTTGAGCATTTTCATAACTGACATCTCCTCCTTGATAGGTTTGTACAACGCCATCAACTGGGAAGGATCGGGAAACCTAAGTTCTTTTACAGCCATAATCTCTCCTGAATCTAGGTTTGTAGCTGAGTAGACGGTACCGAACGCTCCAGCACCCAGGAACTTACCTAGCTGCCACTGGAAGGACAGATTATCGGCATAAGCTGCTAAGAAAGTTAGGGTACGGTCCTCGATGCGGTTGTTGTCAAGGATTCTACCAACCAAACATTTATTGTAGAGATCTTCGGTTCTACGCTGCTCAAGCATCTCTAATTTCTCCAACATGGAATAGCGAGATTTATTCCTAGAATCCTCTACCATTTCCGATTGAGAATGAGGGGTATCTATAGCTTTGGGCCCGATGTTCGCGAGCGTCGAAGCGTTCTCGGTAGCTGAGCGTATCCCTTGGATATCGATGTGAGAGATTAGGAGAAGCATACAGCCAGCCACCGAGCTACGTAGATTTTCGAAATCGGGCTCATCCAACAGTACGACGTTGTTCCCAGCTGTCATCAGCATGGCGAATTCCAAGGCAATGACAGCCCACTTAAAAGTTTTACGGTCAGTAGCTACACAGTCGTTGAACACAAAATTCACCCAGTCAGTAGCCAAGTTAATCAACCTCAATGTGAGTTTGGCACGCATAGGTATATCCATAGTCTTAAGAACCTTTTGGCAAAAATCGGAAGCGAAGATGAAGCAGTTTTCAATTAGGTCAGCGTTGATGATACCGTGTACAGTCTGTCTAATGTAAGTGACTGAATCCAGGATAGCGTTAGCTATTTTAAAGCTCTTGCGCTTGATCTTACAAAGTTCACGATCGATCGATAACAAATTAGCTCTTCTAGGTTGGCATACGATTAGGCCGGTATCCTCGAACAAGAACTGAAAGTGCTGCTTGTTCTTCGTTAAAGTGGATGGAGAGTTCGATATCAGTCGTACCCGGTTCTCTTTTAAATCCATGTCGGGCAATTCCACTTCATAATCTAAAACTTGACCCTCCCATTTGATGGGCTGTTGCGAAGCTATGATCAGCATATAATTTGGTTCGATATTGTCGTCCTCTTCCTTAGAGAACCCGGTTTGTAATACGTCGGCGATGGATTGAGGGTTGTTGGCAAGTGTTAAATTTAAGAATACATATGAACCTTTAGAACTGGATGCACCGGTATTAACTAATACATGATCTTTAGTTAAAAGATTGATCGTTTCGTTCAACGCCAAGGAATCCACTATAGCGTACTCAGTAGCATTTTCAAATCTAGCAGTTAGTTGTTCTACAAACCGCATCTGCTTCCTAACCCTGAGCCTAAAACTTTCAAAGAGCCATGTGATACACTTGACTTGATCAAAGCTACTTATTTCTCCGAGCTGGGAGTTGAACTTGATTATTGAACGTTCTAAAAGCTTACTAGATAAGGAACAGAACTGTGAGACGATTTCCTGCTTCGAATCTTTGAAGGTATCTATTAAACCAACTACGAACCCCCATTCCGAATCCAATATATCGATCTCCTTTAAAGTGGCACTTTTACTTACTAGTTTGATTTTCCAGCGTAACAGTTTAAAGTAGAACTTTAACGATTGTAGTAGGATCGAATCGAAGCTGGAGTGTACACATTGTCGCATTTCCCAACCTGGTCCAGGCGCGATAACTATTTCATACTCTTCTTTAGTCCTACATGCTAAATATAAAGATTGTCTTAAGTCATCCAACATCTGATCGATTACTATTAACGATGGCTTTTTAAGTCGATTAGATAACTGTAACCGTAGTTTCAGACCTTCCATAACTAAGTTGAGTGGTAAAGAAATTAATAATTCCACATTTACTACGCTACCAGCCAAATTAAGTTGGATATAAATATCAAAGTTCTCTTCGACGTCCGCTTTAGATGTTAACAATAAATCTTTCAGAATAGTTAAAGCACGCTTTTCCAACGTATTTTGTAAACTGTCTCCTTTTAAAATACATTCGATAAAGGACGGTGTTTCTTTAGTATGATCACTGCTAACTTGTAAAGTATCACTACCAGTCCATTCTATCAAAACGTTCATTTGTTGCTGTAACGAACGGGTAAGTGAACTCCAACTGTTGATAGCGTACATATAACGTTCAAATTTAGGATCTTTGAATGCTGGTTTAGCTTTTAACAAAGCTTTCCGTGTCGGGTACAGACTTTCAGCCCATTCTACTTTTCTTATCAATTCATCGACTTGATCCAAGGCTGACGAGGATTCGGTAGGTTGACACCTAAAGTTTTTAACCTCTTCAACTATAGCGTTCAAGTTTAGCCTATCTTTTCCAAGTTGACGCTTCTCTTCAACTATGGTACAGTTATGTAATCGTGCTCTAATACCTATCCACCTTTGATAATGTTCCGTTTCATGTTGATGTGCGTTAATAGTTATGTTGATTCGATTCTTTTCAGATTCTATTACCTCACCGTTCAATACCGATGATAGCATATTTTGCCATTTGATACGGTCCTTATTTAAATTGTAAAATTCCTCGTAGTTGCCGGGGTTAATATTTAAAAGTACTTCGTTAAACTTAACATCATTTAATAGCATGTTGGAACCTAAAGCTAAATCGTATTCCTTTTTATCTTCAACCTGTTTTTTTTCGTAGTTCTCCGCACTCTAATTATTTAAAAACAACATTCGATTAATACTATTTAATAAAAAAGGTATGTGCTTTGTCAAATAACTTACCAAATTGATCTTTTCTTTGGAATTATAAATGCGATGTAACAAGTAATGAAACTCGCCGTTTGGGGTATATTTATAAGATAAATGTTCTTGTGAAATATCAGCTACAACTCTTCTACCGTCCATCCACCTAGAATCTAGGTCCCCGTCATTTGTTTCGGTCTTTACTTCAGATACAGATTCGTTCGTACCCAAAGTTTGAATATTACTAAAAAATCAATTATTAGGATACAACCAATTTAAAAGGATTAGTAATAAAACTTACTTTTCGTTAGTAACAGAATAACTACTCTCCATCTCTTCATTACCTATCTCATTCCAAATAAAATCTTCGTCAACTATAGAAATCTTAAAACTACCGATAAGTTCGTCGATAACTCCTTTCATATGTTGCAATTCATAAAAACTAGTTACGAAGTGGGTAGTCTAAAAAGACATACAAAAGTTAGAAATAAAATCAACAAATCTATAACATATTCATATTAATTAAAGGTAAATTAAAAATTACTTGTTGATTGACAACCGTACTAATTTTACCACTCGATTTAACAACTGCATCTTCTAACTGCTTTTTTTTAGTTATATCGAACCCGAATAAATAAAAACTTTTTTCGATTAACTTCGCATTCGTCGTCCCTCCCATCCTTGATTAAAATTTCAATATTCAATTTTTGTTGCTTTAAAGAGCCTTTAAACTACTCTTTATCTACGCTTCCTATTACTAAGCTTTATCTTTAGTCAGCATTTGAATTAATTTCTTTACAAAAGGGTAATTATTCGATTTATAGTATTTAATACAGCCAATTTTAAAGTTGCTTAAGTTATATTTCTTGTTTATTGATGTGTAATTTCTAAAAAAATAAGTAGTTTGTAAGTGAAATGGATTGGATTACAAACATTACTCCAGATTGAATGGTTTCTAAGCTTTTTGGTAAAGTGGTTGTTTTATCCAATAAATGGAAAGTCACTTGAAATACAGTTGATGATATATTTTACTTTTTAGTATGAAAGTTAAAACAAGAAATTTAACTAGAAATGTAAATCGATTGTCCGTCCAGTTAATTGAATTATTGAATTGCTATTTGGACTGAAAAGTAAATCTACGTCATAAATTTGTTAATATAATTTTAGGAAAGGTAAAAATGGTAAATTTATAAGTTATATGACAAAAAAAAAAGTTATATTTATCATTTAATAAATTTAATCAAAAAATACAACAGAAGGATTTTAATTAAAAAATGAATAAGCAATTTAAAACTAAGCTATTTATATTTAAACTGTACACTTTCTTATTTAAAGTATCAAAACTTTACAAAAATACTTTTAGCTAAAAATAACATATTTAAAAAGTTAAATTTGGCTTAAACTGCAAAAACTTTACTGTTTGAATTCTAAAACCTTAACAATGGCAAAATTAAACGTTTTATCTATATATTTTTAAATATCGATCCAAGTTTAAGAAAATGAATTACAATCGGCTTAAACTTAAAAATTATATGACATGAAAGCAACATAAAATGTATCTATTTTATCTTTGCGTTCTAATTATATTTTAACGTTTAAATAATTTAATTATACTGTTTTAAAACTGAACATATTTTAAAGTGATTTTTTAATTTGAAAATATTCGAACTTTATTAAGATAATGATTTATCTTTCAAATTTTAAAGCTTTTATATGATTTCATTTATTGAAAATATAAAAACAACAAAGTAAAAGTATATAACGTAATTAATTCATTTAAAATATAATTTGATAGTTACTATTATTTTAGTTATTTTACTCAATACTTTTTTCATTATACTTTTGTTAGTAATTTTTTTATCTGCCTTCAACTCAACTTATAAATTTTAATTAAATTAAAATTTAATGCTAACTATTAATATCGGTTCCATTTAAATTTATAAAAAAATTTGATTGTTGCCAAGTAGCTAAATATTCATTTACATCAATATTAGTTATTACAACCGATACAAAAAATTTTACCTTAACACAAAAATAAATCATAAAAGTAAAGTTTAGCAGAAATATAGTAAACTTACATCATAATATTAACTAAGAATTTTACCGGAAACAAAAGTTTTAAATTAACCAGCTATCCTAAAAATAAACATTCCTTAATCTTGAAAAGAAATAAGAAAATGGAGTCATATGAACTATATTTTCACTATATCATATTGAAAACTAAGCAATGTGAAATCCACAAATTAATTTATAATCCTATTCTTATTCTATCGGATTTATTTAAAATGATTTGAGTTCCATATAAATTCAAAAACTTGTTTCTATAAACATAAAGCTTTAGTAATACGTATAAAGTAACCTAATATATAAATATCTAAACTAAATAAATTAATTTAGTTAAATAAAAAATTTAAAATATAAATAATTCTAAAGATATTGTCAATCTGGAAATAGGCACTATTGTATACAGTTTTTTATACTAACAATTGCAAATACATGTAGAGAATACTGAACAAAAACAGTTTATCAATGAGATGTATCTACAGATTAGTTTTATTTTATAATTTTTATATTTATATTTAAATACAGATACTCCTAATAAGCATGAAACTACTTCCAATAAAAATAAATTATTTGAGAAATTAAAACTTGCTTAACTTTTAATTTATATCGTTCATCATTTTATAAAGTACAGTTATAAGTTGATATGTAGATGCGAAGTTGTTCGAAATTAAATTACTGTTTTTGGCTAAAGTTCGAATTAAAATTTAATTCCAGCTTGATTAATTTTAAACAAAATTTTGCTGCTGCAAATTTAAGTTTTTGATTTGTATAGAACCTAACCAACAAAATATATGTAATATTAATATTTTTATCTCCAGTAAAATTTTCTTTGTCGAGATTTATGACGTTTATATTATTAACAAAAATATATTCAGTCAGCTTAAAAGAATTTATAATCTAGTATTACTATTCTGTCTGCGTAAAAATTGACCAGTTTGATCGGTTTAATGAAAACTTTGCTTTTCATTTAGTAATTTATTTTTGACAGTAAAGTGTTGTGTCAGCTGAAATAAAAAGCTTAGAGATTTTTCTACAGCTATTCATATTTCTATTTCTTTCAAAAATTAAGGAATGTATATTTTTAAGACAACTGGAAAATTTGTCATTTTTGTCTTTAATCAAAATTTGTCTATAATAAAAATTATATAAACCTACCTTTGAATTTGCAAAATATGTTTTATCTTTAGTAAAATCTCCTTTGTCTAAAGATTTCTTATGTAAGCTGTAATACAAAGCTTAAAGGGATTTCTTCACAGTTATTTACATTCTTATTTCTTTCAGAAATCTATGAAAGTAAATTTATGAATAATTAGAAATTTTGTTATTCTACATTTAATTAATTTTTTTCTATCATAAAGTATTACATAATCTTACTTATATTTCTGCAAAAATATATTTTATCTTTAGTAAGATTTATTTATCTAAATCTAAAATTTTTGTATTAGCTTAACTAATAATAATATATTACTAATGATTATCTTTTTCATCTTTATAATTAAAGAGTACTAGGTTTTAGAACTTGATATTAGCTTAATTATTTTAGTATTAAAATATTTTAATTTAATACTAATAATCTAATAAAGTTAAAATAGAAAAAATTATATTAATCTAAATTTTAAATTTTTTAATTTTAATACTTTTTATAATAAATAAATGTTTAAGTATATATATAATAATAATAAATTAAAGTTTAATTGTAATATTGGCTAATAAATAATAAATATAAAATAATTATAATTATAAAAATATATAGTAATAATATATGTATATATAATTTTAATATTAAAGTAGAAATTTTATTGTTAAAATTTAATTAATACTATTTTATATAAGGTTAAATATTAAGGTAGTATAAAATAAATACTTTTAAATTTATTATCTAATATATATAGGTAATAAAATCTATATTTACTAATATTAAAGTTTAAATTATATAAAAACTTTATACTATTATTTTATTAAAAGTAAAAAATATATATAATTATTTAGTTTTAAAAAAATAAATCTTTTTATTTGTTTTTTGTTGGTTTTTTTATAACTTTATTCTTTTTTTATCTTATACTTAGTTTTAGTCTTATATCTTACTATATTTCTAATTTTTAAAATAATTATAACAAACTTAAAATATTAAATATTAAATAATATATATAATTTAAGAAAAATTAACTTTTTATTTAAAAATAGCATTTACAGTTATTTATATATTTTAAAAGATTTGAAGTTTTTATTTTAAATTTATTTTAATATTTTTAATAGAAATTTTAATAACTTTTATACTCTATTTTTAACTATTTTTCTATTTTTTAATATTTAAAAACTGCTAAAAACCTTAGAATAAAAAATATTAAAATTATTACTTATTATTATAAAAATATAATATAACTAACTACTTGACTATTAAATATTATTTTTCTAATTATATTATTTATTTAGTTTTTTACTTTTTTTAATTTATAGTTAATTTATTACTTTTACTACTTTAATTTTTAATTTAAATTTGTTATATTTTTATTTTATTATTTTAGTAATAATTAGTTATTTTACTCTATTTATTTTTTTTTAATATTTTTCTCTTCTTTAGTTTTTATTATAAACTAATTATAAGAAAACTTTTATTAAAGTTTTATTAATTTAATAAATTATTAACCTTTTTTTTTAATAATATAAAATTAAATATTAAAAACATGTTTTTTTGCTATATTAAATTACTTCTTTTTAGTTTTACTTTAAAAAAATGCTAATATTATTAGTAAGATAAATATTTTTATATTTTATATTAAACTTAAGTTTTTTAAAATAAATAATAATATATTTAAAAAGTTTAAAGTTTACTAAAGTAAAAATAAAAAATTTTATTATTTAATATTATATTTATATATATATATTTATAAAAAGTTTTTTTTTAAAAAGAAAAACAGTAATTAACTTTAAGTCTATCTTTTTAAATTTATTATTATTATTTTATTAAGCTTTTTAAAGTTAACTATTTATAAATATTTACTATAAAAATACTAAATTTTAGATTTTTTTTTAAATTTTAACATAAATAATAAATATATATATATTATAAATAAAAAATAAAAATTTTATCATTAAAAAAAACTAAAAAGATATTATAAGCTAAAATTAAGTAAATTTAAAAGCTAACTAAAAGTAGTATATTTAATAAAAATATTGCTACTATATTTAATAGTAATAAAACTATAGTAAAAAAGTATTATACTATTATAAATTATAATAATAATGTTTAAAATAGAATTACTGATATTTAAGCTGCTAAATTTAAAATTTATTAATTTAAAATTTAAAGCTTATTTAACTAAGATGCAATAATAATAAAATAGCTTTAAAGCTTTATTTTATAGCTAAAAGTATATTTTTTATAAAAAAGTATATTTAAAAAATAAGTTATTATTTAAACAGCAATATTTAAATTTATATAGCCTTACTATATAAGTAAATATAAGTTTAATAAATATAGTATTTTTATAGATTTATTACAAATATAAAATTTATATATATTAGCTTAATAAAATAATAACTATTTATAATTTTTAATTATATATATTAATTAATTTATAAATTATAAATTATACTAATAAGATTATACTTTAAAAGTATAGAAAATTTTAATATATTAAGAATTATGCTTTTAATTTATAAAATTTTATATTTAATATAAAATAAGCTAAAAAAAAGTTAAAATAAAAAAACTGTTATATTTATATACTTAATTTTATTAATAAGCTTAATATAATATACTACTAAGCTTTATAATTATTAATAGTATATTTTAATTAAAATAAGTATAAAGAAATATATAACTTTTAAGTTTAAATTTTACTAATTAGCTTTTTTGTAAATTTTAAAATATTATTAATTTTGCTATAATACTTATTTTATAAGTTTAGATATAATTATAGTAATACTTATTAAAAAATAATAATATAAGACTAATTTTAATATAAACTATTTTACTTATTTTAATATTTAGATATTTATAAGTTTTACAATACTTTTATTATATTAAATACTACTTTTTAGCTTTTAAATTTATTAAAAATAATAAACTAACTACTTTTTAAATATATTGCTAATAGTATGTAAATTGTAATATAAAAATTATAAATAATTATTATTATTTTAAAAACTTTAGTTTTATTATAAAGATAATTAATATTGTATTTTTTAGTTAAACTTTTATTAATTAATAAGTAAATTAAATTTAACTAACTTAATAATTTAAAAAAGTATTTTATATTTAAACAAAATAAATTTATTATATTATTTAATAAAATAATAATTAAAAAAATAGTTTATATTAAAGTATATTTATAATTTATATTTAGTATACTTGTTTTTAATATATTTTAAATAAATTTTTACTTTTTTTTATTAATTTTTAGTTTTATATAAAATAATATAATAAGTTTTATTAAATTTATAATATATTTTTTAGTTTTGTACTAATTTTTTAAGCTATATACTTTTAACTATATTTTTTAACCTTAATAAACTTATTATTATTATCTACTATTTAATTATATTAGTAAAATATTTAGCTTTATTTATTTACTAATAAATTATATTAAATTTTAGTAATTTAATTATTTTTATTTTTTAACTTTTTTATTTATATAGAATTTAATCTATAGTTAACTATTTATTTTTTAGTAAATTTATTTAAAGTTGTTTTTAATTTTAGCTAGCTTAGTAATTAAATATATAAAATCTTTTAAAGTAATTTAAATATAATAATATAATTAAAGCTTAAAATATAATACTAGTTTTTTATTATATAAAAACTATTTAAGTTATACTATTTTTAGCTAAACTATAATTAATAACTATTTTAAAAAATTAAAGAATTTTATTATTATATATATAAATAATAAACTAATAAATATTATTTACTATTTTTATAAAACTAATACTATACTTTTAATAATTTATTTATAATTTTTAATAATTAATAATAATTATTATACTATTATTTATCTATTTAAAAAAAATCTATTAAACTTTTAGATTATAAATATTAGCTTAAAGTTTTTAGTATTTTAAAAAATATTCTATTAAATTAATCTATATATTTATAAAATATTTTTTCTAAGTATTTTAATAATATATATTATATATTTTCTTTTTATTTTTTTAATAGCTATTTATTTATAATAAAATAATAGTTAATTTTTTAATGTAGTTATTTCTAAAGGCTAAATTTTTTGATATTATTAAAATTTTTAAAAAATTGCTAAATATTTATAGTATTATTAAAATATTAATTTTATTTAAATAATAAATATTTTAAAAAAAAATTATAATTTTTCAAAATTTTTATTTTATTAAAATTTAAAATTATTAAATATAACTAATATATATATTTAATTTAAAAAATCTTTTTATTATTAATATAATTAATATATATATATAGCAAAAATATTAAATATAAATTTAATATTTGTTAAAATTTATAATTATAATACAGTGGCAGTTTTACATTTGCACAAATGTAAAACCCCTTTTCTATCACATCTTATAAAATAAGAATAAGTAAATAAAAAATTAAAAAATTATTACTATAGATTTAATATGATAATATAAGTATTGTATTAAAATTTTAGATTAATTAAGTCTAAATTGATTGTAATATAGTAAAAAATAAACTGACCAAAAAGGGTTTTACATTTGCACAAATAAAACCAATATTTTTCAGTTCATTTTTAAATAAAAAATATATATAACTTAAAATATTAAAAATAAATACGTTAAGTTATATATATAAATAAAAGCCTTAACTTTTAAGGATTTTATATAAAGTTAAAAATAAAACTTTTAATTTATAACTTATTCCAAAATTATGTGACTAAAATTTTAATAAGTTGAATGATATAGCTATAATACAGTCATATGATTTATATTAATAACTTGTATATTTGTAATTAAATATACAAGTTTTATACATATTTAAAATCCTTGAATTTTAAGGATTTTGGGTATATACAAGGTTTGACTTTTTATTTTTTAAAATATAAAAAAAGTTTAGTTTAAAAATCGCAATTTTAAAATTAATTTTGAATTAATTTTAACTAAATTTTATATATATCAATTATTAAAAATACTTTAATAACTTAATATATTTAAAAGTAATATATAAAAAAGTATATAT
>JAWQFY010000412.1:0-32533 GCA_037055185.1 Capillidium rhysosporum | reverse complement strand
TAGCTTAAAAATATACTAATTATTTAAACCTATATAATAAAGCTATATAAATAAATGAAAAAATATATAAGAAAATTATTTATAAAGTATATAAAATAAATTATTAAAGTTAAATCTACTATAATTTAAATAATAATAAGTGTAAAAGCTACTTTATATATATTAACTAAAGTTATAAAAAAGATTAAATTAAATAATTAAAAAGTTTTAACTTTATTTTAAAATATAATTAGTTATTATTTTTATTTAGCTTAATAAACTTTTAAAGTTTTAGTATAAATAAGTTAAACTTAAATATATAAAAGTTTAAATTTATTTTAAAATGAAAAAAGTAAATTATAATTAATAAAAAAATAGTATTTAAAAAAAAGTTAATAATAGTAATTTTTTTTAAATATAAAATAAAAATATTTAACTTTATTAAGTATTAGTAATTTAATATAAAAGTTTATAAAAAATATATATTAAACTATATTAATATATTATTTAAAAGATTTTTAATTTAATAACTACTAATTTAAATATATATATTTTAATTAATTTATTTATAAAAAAACTTTTAAATAATAAATAAGCTTATTAACTAAATAAATAAATAAATATTATTATAGTAACTTTAATAAAAAATTAATAAAAAATCTAATTAAAATTTAATTTAATAGTTTATATTTAATAGCTATAAACTTTAAACTAAAACTACTTTATTAAAATTTATACTAAAAGTTATATTTTTTAATAAGTTTTTTTAATTTTACTTTACTAATATTTATTATAAATTTATATTTTATATAACTAAATATATTTAATATAATTTTTAATTATTATAATAATATAAAAAGTAGTAAAGTTATATATTAAAATATTTTAGTAATTATATATATAGTTAAAACTTAAAATATAAGTATTTAAGTAAATTTATATCTTTATAGTTAAAATTTATAAAAATATTAGTATTAATTTTATTTAATATATATATAAATTTATATTTAATATATAAAAAATAATATTAATGCTAATATTTTTACACTGCTATATATATTATTATAAGTAATAAATAAATAAAAAATTTTGAAGTAAATAAAATAAGCTTTATATTTTAAAAAAGCTAAAAATAAAAAATTTAAACTAATTTACTAAAATTTTTAAAACTAATTATATTTATTATATTAATTTTTAACTATTATAATATAAATTAATATAACTTTATTTAAACTTTTTTATTATATAATTATATTTATAATAATTTAAAAACTACTATACTAGCAATTTATTTTATATAAAGTAATTATATAAAACTAATAAATAAATAATCTACAACTTAAAAAAAAGTTTTAATATTTTAATATAAAATTAACAAAATTAATAATAAAAATTAAATTAATAGTAAGTTATTTATTTAATAAAGCTATTATTAAAATATTAAACAAAGTTTATAACTTTGCTTTTTAATCTTTTTTATATACTTTTTATTAATATAGCTAAGTATAATTAGGCTATATTAAATAATACTTAATAAAATAATAAAATATTTTAGTATAAATTTAAATATAATTTATTTTAAGCTAAAATTATATTATACTAGCTTATATATTAAACTTAAATATTTATTACTTTAATTTTATATTAATATTAATTTTTTAATAATACTAAAACTTTAATTTAAATTAATATCTTTTTTATAAAAGTTATTTTATTAAAAATTTAATTAATATAATTTTTCTATTAAAAAAAGTCTTTATTCAAAATATTTTAATAATATAATTACTCTATTATTAATATAAGCTTATATTTAAAATATTTATAAAAATTTATAAAATATACTATAGTAGCAGTTTTACATTTATATAAATATAAAACTGCTATTATATTAAAAAACTTTTTTTTATTTTAAATAAATTTTTTATATTTTACTTTTATATTATCTTATAATTTATTTTTAAAATTTTAAAGTATAACTAAAATAAAGTACTTAATTTTAACTTAATTATATAATAAAGCTTATTTATTTATTTTTTATTTAAGCTTATAAAAAACTATAAAGTTTGCTACTTATTTAAGCTTATAATAAGTTAAAATACTTACTTTTTATTTAAGCTTATAATATTATATATAAATCTATTTTTATAAAAGTAAAATATAAAAGTAGCTTTTAAAAATTTAAATATTACTATATTTTTTTTAATAAATTAGTAAAATTTGTATAATTTTTTTATTAAAAGTTTTAGGCTAAATTTTAAAATATTTACTTTTTTTATTTTATATTTATAAAAAATAGTAATTTATTAAAATTTAAAACTTTAATATATTATAAATTTATATAATATTATGATATAAATTATTTAAATATTTTTTATAATATATTAAAGTTTTAAAGTTTAAACTAAAATGAATATATTATTATAGTATTCATTTTTTTAATTATATATTTTTAAACTATAAAATTATTAGTTTTAGTTTTTAAAGTTCATTTTATTTTTATTTTTATTTTCTAACTAATATTATAAATAAATAAAAATGATTTAATGTTTTTAAAAAAAAGTTAATTAGTTTTTACTATATCATTAAAAAAATTAAAAAAAATTAAAATTTAAATAAATATAATATATAGATTTAGTATTTTATGCTATATTAATAGTTATTAATAAGTTTTTATATTAGAAGGGTGCTTTATAAATATACAGTTTGAATTAATATAAATAAAAATAAAAGTCATTTGTTTTCTTTAATAAGTGCACTATTTATAGTAAATAAATGTATATTTATTAATTATACTTAGTAAGTAAAGTAAATATTTAGTATAATTTTAGGGTAAAATTAGAATCAGGTTTTATATTTAATAAGTAAAGTTTATTTAAAATAAAAGTATCATTATACTTTTAAATCAGGCTATTTTTAAGCAAATATTATCATTAAAGTATTCATCTTTAATACTAGACTTAAGTATCTATAAACACCCATAGTTAGTTATTTCAGGTGCTAAAATACCATTAATAGTTTGAGGAAAACAACACCCTTTGTCTTAAATAAACTAGGTATTTTAATATATTTGAAATTAAGTAATAACTAAGACATAATAAATTATACACTTATTTCCACTTTTCAAAATTTATCACACCTTTCTTGCATAGTAAACCTGAATAAATCAGTTTAATTGTATAAAGTTATTAGTTTATATCCACATCTTAGTATACATTCAGTTTTTATTTTATCTGAATGAGATAATAATTGTATGTATTTTGAAACATCTGGATTTATCACTAATTAATAAATAAACAGCAGATTTAAGTACAATCGAGATTAATTTCAGTAAAAAATGGATAAGCTTAGATATCTTAGAATCCATTCCGTATAGCTCTGAGAAAACAGTTGTTTTTGGGATGTACCGCTGGCGTTTAAAGAGATACCATGATATCACTTGAGTTAAAGCAACAATCTAAGCCTGAATTCGTAGTAAGATAGAATGTACCGAAGCAATGTGATAGGTCATTTAAAAATAGAAATAACATGATTCGGAAGCACTAAAACATTTAGGAATAATTAGAAACATCTAATAAGTAGCGATGGAGTAACGTATCAAAGAAACCGGTAAAATTTTATAAACTAATGAGTATACGGAACTAAAAGAGATTTTAACCTTCAAATTTTGAGCTTTTACAGGTAAGGGGAAAGGATCAATAAATCCGTTAAGATTTTCAAAATTGCAACACCTAAGAGTGAACAATTTTAGTTTTACAAAATTAAAAGTAGCGAATCATGTAGTAACCATGAGTTAATTGGAAACAAAAAATGATAAACCGACTCTGGAATGTGGTACTGAAAACATTTTCATTTCTCCAAAAGTATTGCAAAAGCATAACAAAAGTTTTAGTTGAAGTATGTCAAGTCGAAGTCCAATAAGTTATAAGATTAGCAAGCCGGGTATATCGTCACCAATGTTAAGTAATGAAGCTATAAGTGAAAGTCTATCCGGGTTTCATAGTTTAGAAAATTTCAATACCAGCACTGAATCTGCACCAATAGGTAGAAAATCAAGAGCTAATAGGAAAGCGAAAACCATAAGTCAAATATTTGATATTAACCCGTTAGAATCGTTGCCTACTTCACCACTAGTAAGTGGTGTCTTTTCTAGCTCGGATAAGAAACCTTTAGTTGCTACCCAAACTTTTATCAATAGACATTTAAGATCGAAAACTTCATATTCTACGATGTCGTTAAGAAATACTTTAAATGGTAGTCCAACAAGTATAAATTCAAATACTATAAAGTTACCCGGTGCTCTTAAATATGGAATTGCATTTAATGATTTGCATCTGTGTTTGATGGCTGAATATGCATTTAAAGAAACTTCGGTAAAACTTTAATATCTATCAATTTTACTAACTAAATTGAAATTTAGCCTTTAGCACAGAACGGTAGGTATTTGATGAAACAAGGACTTATGAAGTTGATATCTAAATATTCTGGAAGAAAATCCGTAATTAGGGTGAATTCAATAGTTTACGTAATTTTAACATTTTCTATTTATAAACTAAAATTAAAATTTAGGTTTTTCTTTTCAACGATAGTTTGGTTGTAGGTACATCTTCAAATGGAAGACCAGAAAATTTAGCAGATCAGCTTATATTTTCTTTCTTTGAACTTTCGTTAGATTCTAATTTAGGTATTATTTTATAGAATCATTTTAATCATAACTTTTTTTTCAATAGTTGATGAAAATCAATTCACTTTAGAGTATCAAGGTGTAAATTACGTTTTCGAACTAGATACGAGGGATGAGTTGGAGCAATGGGTTATGGTTATTCAATCTGGGATTACTTTCTTTTGCACAATGTGGCAACGTAAAGCTAAAGAAGAGAAAATGAATCAGCTACCCGGTAGGCTCCCTTCCATAACGTCCGTACTCTCTGGAAGACCTAGCTCCCCAATGTATCATAGTGAAACGGTTTACGCAGGTAGACCTTCAAGGAGAGGGAGCTTTTACAATACTTTAAAAGATTTAGTTGGTACGTTCATCTAAGTCAATAAGTTTTCGTTTATCATATACACTTTCAAATGAATATATCAACTAATTGTAAATATGTACGTTGGTGGAAATAGTCATTTTGAATTTTCCAAAATTGAGTAGTGTTGAGCCCATGTAAATATACATAGTAACTTTTGAATCCTATAGCTGTGTTTGTCAAATTTCTATTAACCTATCTGGTGACTGGTATTTTATACCTTTAAATAGTTAAATAAATAATATATATATTATAGGTTAAGTATAATAAGTTTTAGAAGTTTTAGTAATCAAGTTATAATTATTTTAGAAATAGCACTATTTCAAAATAAGTTTTATTTTTTTAAGCATTTTAATAAGTAGTAAAAATATAAACCTAATTAGTATTTAATTAGTAATATTTTAAAATTATACTTATTGTATTTTTGTAAATACTAAACTATAAAAAATTATTAAAGAATATATTTAAGTATAGATAATTATTGAAAGTTTTTACCTTTTGAATAATTTAAAATATAAACTTAATAAATAAAGTTTAATAAAATATAAAAATTAATATTATAATAACACTATTGTAACCACTAGCTTTTAAAACAGAGGTTTAAAAAGTAGTAATTTTTAACTAATTGTAATAGTAGTAATTAAAAAAATAAAAGTAAATTAAAATTAAAGAGTAAATTTAGATTTACTAATTAAAAATATTTACAATAGTATAAATAAAATAATAAATAAATTTTAATAATTATAATCTAAGTAATTTTAGCCTAATATTTATTAAATTTTAGTAAAACTTAATTAATTAAAAAATACTATTAAATTTAATAGCACTTTAAACAGTTTTAATTTAATTAATTTTTATTACAATCTTATTTATACTTTTAAATTTAAATATTAATTAAAAAATCTACTTTTAAGTTATTTTTAAATAAATTAAGTTAAATATTTAAATAATTACTCTTTATTAATATAATTTTAATAAGCTAGTTATATTATTTATACTTATTATATTAAGCATAGTAGCTTATTTTTTATTTTTTTAGTAAAGTTTATTATATATTATTATTTTATATTTTTAATATCTTAGATTTTTTAATAAGCTTTTACTTATTTTTTCTACTTTATTTACTAACTTTTAACTTAGTTTTTATAGTACTTTATTTATATCTTTATTATTACTTAGCTATAATTTTATTTTATTTTACTATTTTTTTTCTAGTATACTTTTCTTAATATCTTTACTAGTTTAATTAATATTTATCTTTTTTTAGCTATAAATATTACTAAAACTAAAAAATTTAAATAGTTTTTCTATAATAACTAATTTAATTTAGTTATTTTAAATATTTAAAAAGTACTATTTAAATTTAATAAAAAGTATAAAAAATATAAATATTTACTATATTAAATAGCAATTTTATATAATATAAAATCTTAAATTAAAAAATAATATTAAATAAAAATAGATAATTAAAATTTTTTAAAAATAGTAAATCTTAATTTAAAAATTAAATTATAAAAAATTAAGCTAATAAAATTTGCTAAAACTATTTAAAATATAGTATTAAATAGTTGGATATTTAAATTTTACTACTTAAATATAGCTAAAATAATAAGTAAATATATTATATATATATATTTCTAACTTATATAGATAAATATAAATTTAATAAGTATAATATTTTTATAATATTGCTATAAAGATAAAAAATACAAATATTTATAACTATAAGCTATATTAATATATTAAATTAAAGCTTTAATACTATATTTTATACTATCATAATAATTAAAAATTAATTTAAAACTTTATATACTATATATATAAAATATTAATAATTTATAAAATTGTATTAAGTTTTTTTTATAAAAGTGAAAAAACTTTAATTTTATAAAGATTATTAGTAAAATTAATTTAAAAAACTAAAAAATAGTTATAAAAAGTATATAACTTTTAGCTATATAGTTTAAATAAAGCAGTTAAAATTTAAAGTTTAAATCTATTTATAATTTTTTTAAATTAGCTTAATATTTTTTATAAAGCTAAATATATTTATTATAATTTTATAATTTGCTTTTTTTTTACTATATATAAAAAAATAGAATTATAGTCTTAATACTAGTTAAAAAGCTTAGTATTAGTATTTTATATATAATATATAAAGTTTTAATATAATTTTTAGATAAAAAAGTAGCAAAAATAATTTTTTACTATATAAATAACTAAGGCTTTTTTTTAAAAACTTTTTTAGTAATATGTTATAGTATAAAAGCTATATCTTATACTGTATAAGATTTAAAATTTATCTAAATTTATAAATACTTAAAAATTACTTTTACTTTGCAGTATAGCTATATAATAGTATTAAAATAGAAGTATAATTTTATAAATATTTTAGCTATTTTAAGATTTGAAATAATATACTAGAATTTTATTATTTACTTAAACTAACTATAAATATATTTATAAAGAAAATATATTAAAATATTTGTATATAAATATAAATTATAAATATATTTTATATTTGCTTAATATTTAAATATAGTTTAAATAGTAAATGTTAAATATATAATTAAGATATAACTTTAGCTTACTCTAGCTATATTGCTAGCTATACAACTATACTATATAAGCAATATAATTCTTTAATTTATATATAATTTCTATAGCTTATATTTAGAAAAATATTTTTTTATAGTTTTAGCTTATTTTATGCTATTGCATTTAGTAAATCTAATATAAGCTATTTTTTCTTATTTCTTTTATAATTATATTATAATGCTATCAGTTTTTTTTAGTATATAGATATATTAATACTATATTAATATTTTAATAAAATTTTGATATATGCTTATATTGTTATTATAGTGATATAATCTAAAAAATTATAAATAATAGCTAAAAACATATAAATTTTGATTGTGTTTGTATATAGTAGGTATTAAGTATAATATCTTATATATATAACTTATAACTATAATTTTTTTTATCAATGTTTAAATATATTGATATATGAAAATTTAATAGTATATACCTACTACACAGTGGCAGGAGTACTTTCATTAATAACGTTCACTCTTTAAAAATTAAATTTTTTTTAATAAGTTTTGGTAAAATACGCTAAATTTTATATACTTTTCAACATATAAAAAGCAACTAAATAAATTTATTTTTAGCTGATTTTATCAGCTTATTTTTTATTTATTTGATTTTTAAAATTGAAATCAGTTACTTTCAAAAGTAGCTGATTGCTTATTTATTATAAATTATAATTGGCTATTTAACCAATTTAATTCTTTTAATAAAATATATAAAGTATACTTCTGTTATAAAAAATATCAAATAATTGACCATACCTTTCTACTCTATAGATTAATAAAAATTAATAATGTATTGTTTTAGTAATAGAAAATTATTTCTATTACAGTTTACTATATAATTATTGGTTATCTATTACCTTTTTTGGTTTATAGTTGCTACTGTACTCTAACTTACATCACTAATTTTTTTAATAGATTAAATAATATTTCCAATTATTAGCTTTCACTTTCGAAATAAATTTAATTTTGAAAATACTTTATTATTCAATTACTTTTTAATTTAATTACTATATAAATAATATATAAATAATATATAAAATAACTTAAAAACTTTTATTTAAGAACAGATTTTGAACTATATTTTAAAGTTAAAAAATATTAAAAACTCAAATTTATTAAAAATAAAATTAGGATTAAAAAGGATATGTTATGTAGTTAAACTTTTACTTTTTCAAGTTGCAAGATAAACCGGTAACTTATTTAGAACCGTAGTTAGTCTTATCTAAAGCAGGGTTATAACCAGCAGGAGGGGTCCATTTGAAATCAGCAGGGGGTACCCAGCCAACTGGATGCTTCTTGGCCCACTCTTCAGGTTCTTGGTAAAGTTCACCGTTGGGAGGGAATTGGCTATCGGCCGAGTTAGGAGCATTTACAGGATAGCCTTGGCTGTTGTTGGGATTACGAGCGGTGAAGGCAGCTGGTGCACCTACTCTAGGGGGACCGTAGGGACATACATCCTTCAAAGCAGGATCTAACGAATGTCCTTTGGCACAGGACTTTTCGTCGTTACGCCCCCAGTATCTACACTTGGTCTTGTCAGCTACAGCTACATCACCACCTTCGAACAGTACAGGAGGTTTCTCCTGAGTCAAAGCTGAACCACCGCTTATGATGAAATCAGAACAAGAGTAGAAATTACCGAAGGGAGCGTATCGGTTACCTTGGTTCATACCCCCGGCGAACCAAGTGAACTGTAAGGTATACTCACCGTCGGGTACGTTGGTAGGTAAAGTTAAAGTAGATCTGCAAGTACCATTGGAATCGGGACCGGCGTGGTTAGGTCCTCCCAAATAACCGTGGAATGGAGAAGGAGCATCTTCGCTACAACCTACTTCGGTACATCCGTACTTGAGTACGTTTTGGTCGAACGCTTCTTGACTATCGGATTGACTGGTTGGTACTAATGCAAATCTAACGAAACCACCGGGATGGTTGAGACGTAACCAAGTAACTGGGATATTTTGACCACGTTGGTAAGTTGGTCTTTGACGGTATTTGTAATCGGTTTCGGCAAAGGTGGCTTCGCACGGACCAGAACAATCCCTTTCAGGTGTACAGAAACCCCAGTGAGGAGCTAGACTTCCACGAATCGGTGGTTGGTCCATACGCATATGGGCCGATACCAAAGATAATAGTAATAAACTTAAACTTAACTTTGCCATAGTGAATATATTATTTAATTAGTTGCGTATTAGGTGAAGGTAAAGTTTATCGAATCGAAATGAAGATTAGGGTGTAAAACGAAAGTTTTTAAATTGAGCTAAATACATCTTTATATACAAAATTTATTTGAAATCAAGTGTACTTGTTCATTTTAAATTAATTTTAAGTTAGTTCTTGTTCAAGTCATTTTAGTTTCTCCAGAATCGGTGAGAGAATCTAATTGACAATTAATTGAAAACTATTTAAATTCGTAAATAGTAATTGGTGGAGCCAATAGAACACCTATCTAAATTAAATTGGAAAAAATTTAAGTCGAGATTATATTTATCAAATAATTTGGAACACATTCGAACAGTGTAAAGTAGCTCTTGAAATCGATATAATTATTAAATAATTCGAGCAATTTTAGCTATTTGAATCGATAAATTTTACAGCGTTTCAAAAATTCATAGATATTTAGACTCGAATTCGAGCTGCTGCAGGTGTAAATGGTAATAATAACCTTTCGAATTAGCTTCAAATAAAAATTAGACTGCCTTTAAATTTCCGAATAAATTTATGCTTCCGTTTTAAGTACCTTGTAATAAGCCACGGGAACCAGTACCTTTTCAGAAAGCTTGCATCAGGTACTTTGTAAGTGATACAAAGTTTGTAATCTATTTATCTGTACCAACATTTAACCACATTCTAAATTAACAATACTATTACTACTTTGAAAGTGTAGCTATAATTAGCAACGACGGAGCTGAATCCTATTTTTATTTCTTCGACTACAACTGTAAATGTGAAGTTGTTGGACACGCTATAAATATACTTTTAAACTTATCCCTCGATTTAACTTATAGCTAAACTAGTTCATCCCGCTCTTTAGGCTATTTAAAGTTATACTTGGTAAATCGCATTTTCATAACCATCCTCTTAAATACGATTAACTTATGCTACCTACATGGAATTTTAACTGAAGCTCCTAAAACGGACCGAAAGGGTAGCACGCCAACTTCGATTAAAAGACAGAGCAACAACTTAGAAGGAACTGATTCAGATAGAATCTGTAAAATACTTTCTAAACTAAGCTACCGTTGTAACAATTGGACAGGTACCCCTTTTAAAAAGCAGTAAATTCAACCGTTTTTTCTTAAACCTACATTCCTTTATTTTAAAGTGTTGAACAACTCTACAAGCTAAAACGATAACTTTAAAGAATAATCTAATAAGAACTAAGACCTATCTTTTTAAAAGTAATTGGTATCGTTAAATATGTACCCATCTAAAATTTTTAAAATAATCGATACTACCATTATACTAAAGTTGCCTTTTAATGAATATAGATATTTAAATTTATTTATTATACGAATATACCTATTTTTAAATAGAACTAGCTCTAAATTATCTTTATAAACTTAAAAGATAAAATGATACATACTACATTCTATTAATTTTAAATAATAAATAAATAAATGGGAATTTTAAATTTTATTTATTTATTTTACTATTTAGATCTATTTAAAATATCTACCTTTTAATTTTAAATTTTAAATTAAATCAAAGTTAATTAACTTATTTCTAAATTCTATCTAACTAATTTATTAAAAATTATTTACTTCCTATTTAATTCAATCTATATTTTAAAATACCTTTAAACTTATTATTCCTTTATTTTACAAATTCATATATATATATATATATATATTAGTTTTTATCTTAAGCTATTTAAAATATTTATAAAGAGTTTAATATAAATTTTCTTAGCTAAGTTTAATACAGCAGTGGATATACATTTATATAAATATAGTCTTGATTTATTTAACTTATTTTCATCAATAAATTTATGTATAAGTATATAAAGTCTTTAAAATTTAGGAATTTTAATTATATGTAAAAATTCTAAAATAAAGTGCTAAAAATTTGCTAAATTTATTTAAATACATTTATAAATTGAATAACTAAAAAATATTTAGTGATAAAAGCTAAAATTTATAATATTTTATAATATTTGTATTATTATATTAAATTTAGTAATTTTCAATTAAATTAAAGAGATTAATTGAAAAAAATTAGCTTAATAAAGCTAAATATAGATTTAAGTATAGTTATTAAGCTTAAAAAATAATTTAGATAAAATAATTAACTTTAAAAGCTATAAAAGCTATAAAATAATATTAGTATTTTTAGCTTATTTATTTGCTTATTTTTTTAATTATAGTAAAAGTTTTACTAATAATATTAATATTAAAAAGTATTAATAATATATTATAATAACTTTAACTATTAAATAGTGGAATTTTTTAATAAAAACTTATTTAAAATAAATATTAAAAATATTTAATATAATTATTTTTATTATTTAAGTTTTTTATATTTATTTATTTATAATTTTACTTTTATTTTTATAATATTTCTTTTTATATTTAAAGTTATAGCTATTAATTTAAATAAAATTTATAGTTTTTTTGAATTTAAATAAAAAACTTAAATAGTAGTTTTAGCTATAATATTAGCTAGATATAAACTTTAACTTTATTAAAAGCTTTATTTTTTTATAGAAATTTTAAAAAAAATACTTATTTAAGAAATTAGTTTTAATTTTTAATTATTTTATTTTATTTATTATAAAATTCTTCTTTTATATAATAGTTTATATAAGTATACCTTTTAATAGTTTACTTATTTAGATAGCTAGTTTATTTTATTAAATTTTACTAATTTAAAAGTTTAAATAGTAATTTTACTATTATAATTTTTATAATAATATTTTTAAAATTTAGATATAGTAAAATATATTTAAAAATTATAAAAATAAAAAAATATTATAATAACTTTACAAAAAAGTATATTTATATTAAAGCATTTTTTTAATATTTAAATTTATGATTATAACTATTTTATTAAGCTTATATAGCTAAAAGCTATATGCTTTTATATATTAATTTTTTTAAAATTCTAGCTTTTTAACTATAAAAAAATATTTAATATAATTTTAAAAATTATTAGTATTTCTAATTATATTAAAATCTAAGTTAAGTATAATTTTTTACTATATAGAAAACTAAAATATAAATTTAATATTAATTAAAAAAATTAAAAAAATATAAAAAATATATAAAGCTTTTTTATAATTTTTAAATATTATAGCAGTAAAAAAATAGCTTTAATATTATATAGTAAAGCTATATATTAAAATAGCTTAATAATTTTTTAAATAAACTTTATAAAAAAACTTAAAAGAAAATTATTTAAGTAAATTTATATTTTTGCAAATATACTATAAAGATATTATATTTATTAAATTTGCATTTATTTTTATAATAAGATAGTAAATATTTAAATAATATTATTTATATTATTAGTATACTTAAAAGGTACTTTAAAAAAAAATAATATAAAAGTTTAGCTTTTATATTATATTAACTATTTTTTAAAACTATTTTAATAATATATTATAATATTAAAGTATAGCTTTAATATTTTGCAAAGTTTAAAAACTATTTAATTTTATTTATATTAAAAATATTTTTAGCTATATTATATAGTAGTAAAAAAATAAATGTATAATTTTATAAATATTATAATATATAATATTATAAAGTTATATGCTTTTTTTTAAATATAATAAGAAAAAAAAAGCTTTAAATATTTAAAAGTAACTAAATAAATTAAGCTAATATTTTAGCTATTTTAAAATTTTAGTTTTTAAATACTATAATTTTATAATTTATCTAAACTAACTATATATAGTATATATATTTTTTATATTTACATATAGTAAAAGTTAAATATTAAATTAAAGTTATAGTTTGGTTAATTTTAGCTATATATTTAATTATATAATTATTTTTAATATATATTTTATTTACTTTATAGGTAGAATATAAGCTATTTTTATTTATTTATTTTATACTTATATAAATAAAATATTGTTTTTTTTTTAGTATATAAATATATTAATATTATATTAATATTTTATATTTATAAAGTAAAAAAAAATTAAATTACTTTTTTTTAAATTTTATATATATTAATATTTAAATATATATTATATATAAAATTAAGAATATATTAATTATATAATAATAAAAGTATGTATTTACTATAAAGTAGTAAATATACTTTAAAAAATAATGCTTATTTTTAAAAAGTTTTTAGTAAAGTGCACTAAACTTATACACTTTTTTATATATAAAAAGTAAATAAAAACAACTGTTTTTAGCTAATTTTATTAATTTATTTTTTAAAATCTTAAAAATAGTATTAAAATAGTAGAAATTTAAAATATTTAATTAATATACTATTATCTAATTAGTAAAATTAACCAGTTTATATATAAATAAAAGCTAAGTTCTAATATAAGTACTTAAAAAGACAAATTTTTTAATAGTAAAAGTTTATAAAAAAGTAATTTTTTTTTTATAAGATATAACTTTAATATATTTAAAAAAGTAAACTAAAAAAGCTAAAATAATAAAATTTAATAAATGTTAGTCATTATTATTTTATAAAGTAATAGATATTATAGTATATAATAATTTATTTAACATGTATATTTTAATTTATAATTTTAAAAAAATAAGTAAATTTACTAAATATTGGCTTAGTTTGTTTTTATTATTTTAAAGTATATTATAAAATAAAATAAAAGTATATTTTTCAAAATATAAAAAAAAATATTTTAAAGCTTTATTTTATAAGAAAAAAAGATGATACTAAAATAACTATATATTTCTGATAGCCTAATAAGGTATATATAAATCTTTATTAGGAAATTTTATATTAAATCCTAAAATAGCTACTTTTCTTTCTATTTTAGATATAATTTATACACTCTTACTTTTTTATTTTATATCTATAAAAAAGACAAAATTTTATTAATTAAAAATCTAAACTTGAATTAATTAACTTATAAGAACTAAATATAAAAATATTTATATAAAAGATTGAAGTTATATTTTTTAAATAAATAACTATATGGCTATTTATAAAGCTATATAATCTAGTTAGAATAATTTTAATATTGATTATAAAATTTATTTTTACTATTTACTTAATTATTAACTTCTTTAAATATAAAGTAAAATGGTTTATATATTTGAACATATAGGATTTCAAAATAAAATCAAAAATAAAATCAAAATATCTTAATTCTTATATAATTTAGAGCTATAAAGAGTATTATGTACAGGTGAAAAAACACTTATAATTTAAAACTGTTTCTTTAAAATATTCAAGTTAAATTTCTAAAAGTTAAAGTATATAGCTATAGTATTAATAGTGTGCTATATAAGCTAAATGTATTAAAATATACAGTGGAAGATTACTTCTATGTTGCATCAATTCTAAAGTACATAACCTTATTTATATTTCAAAAGACGAAAGATCTAAAAATTATCTAAGCAGTTAAAATATATAGTAGAATATTTTATAAAACTGTGGTATGCATTTATTTTCCACTTAAATTAAACAATTTTCAACTTAGTATTTGTAATCACGAACGTATAACGATTCGGAAGCAGAAGCGGAAGAACCGGAACCTTGGTAAATACCTTGGCAAGCTTCGGAGTTAGCCTTAGCACGTACAAGAAGAGCTTCTTGGGCAGCCTTAAGATTTTCAACTTTACCGGCCCAAGTCTTGATGACGGTAGCTTGTAAAGCACGACCGTAAGAGAAGGTAAGAGCCCAGGGTTTGAGAAGGTTGATCTTGTTCATAGCGTCAAGATGTAAAGTGGCATTCTCTTCAGATTGACCACCAGATAAGAAGGTGATACCGGGAACAGCAGCGGGGACAGTGCGGCGGAGTACGGTGACGGTGGCAAGGCCAATGTCTTCGGGGGTGTATTTCTTAGGGCAGTCTTGGCCAGGGCAGACCATGTTAGGCTTCAATAAAGTACCTTCAAGGAAGACGTTGTGGACGTTCAACTCCTTGTAAACAGCAGCTAAAACTTTTTCGGTAACGAAAACAGCACGTTCTAAATCGTGGTCACCGTCCATAAGAATTTCAGGTTCAACGATGGGGACTAAACGAGCATTCTGGCAGATAACGGCATAACGAGCGAGAACAGTGGCGTTTTCTTGAATAGCCTGTTCACTGGGTTCGTTCTTACCGATCTTGAGTACTGAACGCCTATGAAAATATAATCAATAATGATTTTAACCTTTAAAATTACCATTTAGCGAAACGAGCACCAAGTTCGTAGTATTTCTGGCAACGTTCAAGTAATCCATCTAAACCTTGAGTGGTGGTTTCACCATCAGTACCAGGGAGTACAACGGTACCCTTGTCTACTTTGATACCGGTAATGATTCCTTGTTCAGATAAAACATCAGCAAAGCGTTTTCCATCTTTAGTAGATTGGTTAAGAGTTTCTTCGAAAAGAATAACACCACCGATGTATTTGTTTAAGTCTAAGTAATATCGATGAGTAAATATAATAAAATTTAAAAGTACCTGAACCAGCAGTGAAAAGTAATTCACGGTAAGCTTGACGGTTGGGTTCAACGTTTTCCAAAGAGATAGCACTGAAACGTTTACCGATGGTACCGGTTGATTCATCAGCAGCTAAAATACCTTTACCCTTAGCGACAATGGCTTGAGCGGTTTGAGCAAGTTCTTTTTTGAATTCAGCAGGGCATGCAGTCATTTTGATATAAATTTTATTGTAGTGTAAAATGTGACGAATATGATTTTCCCAAGTTTATATACTCGATAATTCATAGTGTTTTTGATTGACTTGTAATCCGGCTTGGATTAGTAACCTGGCTAAGGATCAAGTTCCGATTGGATTTAGCTTATTTATCCAATAAATAGGTGATGTGCGCTTCCTCCTGATTGATGTTGTCAGTTGATTTAAAACTTCAGCAATCATATTTGTTCTGGAAAATGCTAATCTTGGCCAAGGTAACTAAAGCCTGAAGTCAATAAAAACCTGACAAATTGATTAGTCAAACCTATTCCAGAAGAGACTCCATAAAATTTGGGGGTATAAATTTTGAATATAGTTATTTAAAGGCACCAATGTTTTAAAATAGAACAAATTAAAAGATCTTATTTGAAAAATTTTAACGTATATGACCTATTTTACGTTATAGGCTTTAATTTTCCGTATAGTTTACGATGAGATAATTAATTCTAATGCCCTAAAAATCAGATAGTTATATAAAAAACATATGATCAGAAGACATTTAAAAGCATGTTCTTGTTGGACACTTTCGTAATTACCATATCGTACAGATAATCAATCCAAAGGTGGTAAAGTTTTAGATAGTGACAGTCTAATGTATATAAAGTAAATTAAGTATATAACAGAATTTTTTAGAACTTATAAAGGTTTAAATTTAAGGCCGTTTTTAAGTCATAATTTAAAATTTAACGTTCATTCGAATTTAAAATTTACATAATCGATTTGAAATTAAACTTCCAATAACTTTAATATACTTATTAACTTCTAAAAGCTGCCAACAACATAAAATTGTAGGTAGTACATCTTTTCGAAGGTATGCTTTGGTTTTTATAAGGTGAGGTTGGTTTTTTGAAGATTTTAGCATTCTTAACGTTTAAACTAATCTGAAAATGGTAACACTTAAAATATAAAAAATTTTACTAGTTTGTACGCGAATTCGAAATTCGCACAAAAATAACAAATCTAAACTTTAAAAATATATTGAATTTTCAAGCAGCATTTGAACCGAAAAGTAGAGAAGTTGATTTCCAAAAATTTTCCGTCAGTTACAAACAAGTGATGACAAATTACCCATATATTACATTCTATCCAAATTTATTATTTATACAATCACTTCTAAAAAAATATATTTGAATAACTTAACGTTAGTTCGATTTTTAAGGGTCATATTTCGTTAGAAATAGTTATATATGGCAATTCTTACCACTATAAACTAATGCTTGAAAAGCTTTTTTATCAAATAAAGAATCTTCTCCAAGTCTAGAAATTAAACAGGCTTATAGAAGAATGTGGTTGTAGTACAATAAGTATACATAATTTTAACAGTGGATAAGAGTTTAATTTTACTGTATAGTGTACTGAACCACACCTTTTTAGAAAAGCAGGATAGCTTTAAAAATTTCAATGGTTAAAAATATTAATTATTAAGTATACCCTTTTTTTAATTTAAAAGTATAATATTTATTTCTATTTAAATTTGAATTTTGTAAGTTTTTTATATAAATGTAAAATTAAAATTTAAAATTAAATAATTTAATATTTTATTTATAAAAATTAGCATTTAAAAATATACTTAATATGAAAATAATTAGATAATAAACTTTATTTATAATATTTATATATAAATAAAAAATTAACTACTTTTAAAAGTAGCTAATTTAAAATTTAAAAATTATTAAAAAAAAATTAAGCTAATAAATTAGCTAAAAATAAATAAATAAATAAATTTATATAATTATAATTAAAAATTATATAAAACTTATTTAATAAAATAATAGTAAAATTATATTATTTAAATATTAAAAATTTAATTTTATGTTAAAAACTTTTTTTATAAATAACACTTTAAAAACAAAATTTTGAAATTAGTAAAAAATTAGAGAAAGTTTTTAAATAAAGATAAAAGATTAAAAAAATATAAATTATTAATATAAGTATTAAATAAAAGATAGCTAATATAAAAAAATTATTAAGCTAACTAATTTTTATACTTAAATAAAATTTAGCTATATAATTACTATAAATTAAAATAAATAATAATTTATTAAATATTATATTTAAAAATTACTTTTTTAAAAACTATTTTTATAATAATTATTAGCTTTTAATTTAAGCTTTTTGTTACTTTTTTTATATTGTAATAATTTAAACCTTAAAAAAAGTTTTTAATATTTTTTACAAAATTATAAATGTATTTAATATTATTTTTTCAACTATAAAATTAATATATATTTGCTACTATATTTAAATTCACTTATACTTATATATATAAAGCTTTAGCTATAAAGCAGCTAGTATATACTTTTTTATAAAGATTAGCTAGATTTAGTTAAAAGCTAAGCTTTAAACTTATTTTTTAACTACTATATCTGAATATAAAAGTGGAGTAAAATTTTAGCTATTATATTTTTTAATAAATAGAATATAATTGCTAAATTAAAATATAATATATAAAATATAATAGTAATATAGATAAAAAATATAGCTATAAAGCTACAAAAGTAATTATTTATATAAAAATTTTAATAAATATATAAATTAGTTAATTAATAATATTAGCAAAGCTTAAAAATAATATAAATATAAAAAGTAGCAATAATAATAAAATACTATAATATAAAGATTAGTACTTAATATAAATATATACTATGATAGTTTTTAATTTTATTTGCTTATTTTTTAATATTTTATATTATTTTTTATAATTTTTTTAAAATTTATAAAGTTTAAAAATTTTAATTAAATGTTAAACTAATTATTTTATATATAGTAAACTAAGTTAATAGTAAAAAAACCTTATTTATACATATGTAAACTACTTTTTTATTAGTTTATTTTAAAATTTCTAAAGTTTTAATAAATAGCCATATTGCTAATGTTATTTTAAAGATAAAATATGCTAATTAATAGGTTAGTATTAATAGAAAACTATTAATTGATACATAAGTAGGTATTTATTTAGGTATATATAATATCACTATACTGTTATATATATATATATAACATATTGATATAAAACTAGACATTTTATTACCTAAGCTTGATAGATATTCTAAGCAGATTTTTATTTAGTTTGATATAATGCTTAGAAGACAATTAATGTATAAAATGTATCAGCATAAGTATTAGCTATTAATAATTCCACCCATATATATAAAACTCTATATATTTTCATTAGAAAGTAAAAATATTTAACAGACCTTAAATTTCAATAAACTAAAATCATTTATAAACTAGTCCTCTTAAACTGCAGCATTATGGTGTATTAGAAATTATTTTAAACAAAAGAATCTAATTATTTTTCAGCCATATTTATGTTTAAAAAGTACTAAGGCAACAAACAGCCTAACTTTACAAAACTATCATATTAGAGAATAGCAAAAAGATCCTTATCAGTTTGACTGGCCATCGCCTCCAAGTTACAGTTCAATTTGCCCAATTCAGCTTGCATCTTTGCTTATAAAACTTGGCTAAAGTAACTTCTTTCACTGCTACTATATCCCGTTAAAAGAAATATAAGCTAATTAGTTTAAAAATAAATAAATAAGTAATACAACGGAAATACTGTTAACAGTAGCATGAAGTATGTTGTGATGGGAGAGCTCACTTGTTAAATAGCAGTTCGCTTCAACATTAGAAAGTACATCGGTCCCTAAAATACAACATTTTAAAATTTATAAAAGTAGTACTTTAATTGTACCGGAACCTGCACATATAGCAACGGTTGAGCTAATTTGGTCATTACCACTTTTCAAAACTTTAGCCACTTTAATTATGAAAAAAATAAGTTTAAAGTTGTATAATGGATGTAGTATAATAACTTTTATTCAAGTTGAGATAAGTTTAACCATTTTCAATTATACTAGATTATTTGACAATAGATACTAATTTATCAAATCCATCTAACTAAAAAATATATATACATGCGTATAAGTAAAAATACTTAGTTAAAATGAAAGTTGCTTCTAGGTAATTTGTAAGGTACTATGGGTTCGCAAGTGAAATGGTTACAAGATTTGGCTAACCAGTTGCTAACTATTCTATCAAAAATATTAATAATCAAATAAATTAAAAATACCTCGCCTCCTTCCATATCAGCAGCAGCATATGGTTAATAGATTGCAACCTTATTTTCACTAATTTAGTAGTATTCAATCCTTAATCTTATAGCTTTGAGTATTGGTGAAAAGTAAGCTAAAATTAAATTTACACCGTCATTTTGTTGACTTTTTTAAGGTTTGTTCTGCTAGGTCGTTATATAAAGTAAAATTTTGATGCTGATATTCAAAGTAAGTGGTTCTATAAGTAAAACTACCTCATTCTAACTACTTCCAGCTAACTGTAAAGAGATTATTTGTCTTATGATTCGGGAAATACGTTGGATTAAATTTAAACCTGACCTATTTTTGAAGTTTCTAGTTGGAAAAGTTGGTCGTTTGGGTTTTTCTCTTGTAGTTGAGTTTAAAAATTCTGACGTTTAAGTTCTGTGGATCAAAAATTTATTTCATTTTTTTACAGACAAGAGATAGACAAGTTTAGAAATTAGAAAAGGATGCAACGGGTATTGCGAAGCCGACCTTTATATTACAACTTTAGTAAGAATATTTGTAGAACTTTTATAGATTTCGAATCCTTACGTAACAAATATTTCGATGTGGATGAACCCGACCGTAGTAACTTAACCAAGTATACTTTACAATCGTTAGCAAAACTGACTTCTCCACCAACCTCTTCAATAACTTTAAGCCGTACTTTTATCGAAGATAGTCTGTATAATCCAAATTACGGTTACTTCTCCAAACAGGCAGTGATATTTAACCCTACTACCCCTGTGAATATAACCGAGTGCGAGGACGGTATAGAATTTTTAAATAGAGTAGCTAAGCAGTACGATTTGGTAGTAGAAGATTTAAGTGAAGTGAATGATATTTCTAGACAGGTATGGCATACCCCAACTGAATTATTTAACCCACATTATGGGAACGCATTAGCTAACTATATAGTACAAGATTATATCAAAGATGGAAGTTCTGAACCATTGATAATTTACGAGATGGGTGGTGGTAACGGTACAACTATGAACAATGTTCTAGACTATATCAAACTTAACCACCCTGAAATATATCTTAAAACTAAATACTGTATTATTGATATTTCAGAGCAACTCAATATTAGACAGAAAAACAGTTTGAAGTTAAAGGACGGTAGACTCAAACATACCAACGTAGAGTTCATTAACAAATCTATATTTGATTTTGATGATAAAATAAAGGAGAATTGCTACTTCTTAGCACTCGAAGTTATCGATAACTTTGCACACGACATACTCAGATTAGATCGTAACAACGAACCTTTCCAGGGACATGTAGTATGCGATAAAGATAATAATTTTGAGGAGGTGTACCAGCCACTTCAAGATCCTACTCTTACTGAATATTACCAATTTTTGAATAGCAATAATTTATTAGACCATATATTCAGCTCTAACAAACTTAACAACTTATTGAAAAAAGCAACTAAAAATCTGCCGTTTCAAGCCAACTTCCAGTCAAAGGTTTATTTACCTACCCGCGCCTACCAATTCTTAAAAAAGCTGGATACCCACTTCCCGAATCATAAATTAATTCTAACTGACTTTTATAAATTACCACAAACGGTGGATGACGGAAAATTCGCACCAGTAGTTCAAACTAGGTACCAAAAGGTTATGGTACCTTGTTCTACATACTTGGTACAACAAGGGTACTTCGATATATTCTTTCCAACCGATTTTGAACTGTTGGAGAAAACCTACCGTTGTTTGGGGAGGAAAGGTAAAGTATTCGAGAATAGAGAGTTTTTGGAACAATATGGTGATATCAAAAATACTACCACTAAATCTGGAGAGAATCTGCTGTTGGATTACTATTCAAATAACAAATTCTTTATTTCCTAATTATTAAATTAGAATTGTTTTGATTATCTTTGATTTATTTTGTAAATTATAAGATGTGAATTTTATACATATTTGATATATAGATATATATATATAAACTAGAATTTAAACTTTGTTTATGGTTAAAAATATAATTTAGAACGTATATATAATTCAACAAAAATACGTTAATGAAATTCAAATATAATAGTAGAAAGAACAACCTATAATAACCTAAAAAAAGATGCACAGCAAATAATAGTTTATTTATTAAGTATGAAAAAATCATTTAAATGTTTTAGTTAATCAAGTGAATGCACAATAAAGATAAAAGTTGAAGGTTCTCATCTTGTAAGGTAAATGAGTCAGCTAAAAAAACCGATTTCTACAATTCATAAACATTTAGCCATAAACTTTTTTCTTAAGGGGTTGCGACTCATTTTGGTCCACTAAACTAGGTTCTTTACTATTTTCGGAACTGTTGCTGTTTTTACAAGTTTGAATACATTGTTCTAAGCTGTAGAAAGGAACTACACCACCACAACCTCCCCACCCAAACTTCTTACATTCCCTGGTTGTCGAATCGAAGTAGTATCGTGTCAGGTAGGCTCTACAGTCACCAGGATTTGGAGTTAAAGTACAGTTCGCGCTACACCAAAAAATAGTTGAGTAAATTAATGGAACAAGCCAAGTTACCTGGCGGGAGTTTGAGCTAATATCGCACTTGTGAATAATAAAGATAGGATTGAGTTTAACTGCATTTTTAAAATTTTCTTTATACTTTGGATTGGTATATTGAGATTTCAATGTTTATTAATATTTTTAATTTTTTAGAGAAAAGTTCTAGTTTATAGTAAGTCTCGAAACTAGAATTTTATATTAATTTTTGTGGTTGAAAATTGATTATAATTTTGTCCTCTCACCAAATTTACCATACTTAATCATAAATATGAACTCAGCTTTTGACGAGTTTGGGGCCTTGCTAACTGAGAATTGGAAAAAGGGTGGGTTTTTTATATTGAGCAAAGGTATACAGTTATATATTCTTCGGGGCCTCCACCTGAAATACTTTTTAAAACGCTTTATAGACAATTTTTTAATAATAATATATATATTACATTAAAACTTTCATATTTTTAAATGCTAATTGTTTTTTTGTCATAATACCTTCACGTCATATAGTATTAACCTCTACACCACTTAGAAAGGTCAATCAATAAATAAATTAGTTAACCATACATTTATTTTTAAACTATGTCACTAAAATTAAAATTAGATTTTAAAAATAAAACTTGTTTTTTAAAGAGAGAATTAAGAAAAAGTTCATAATTTATAATATGAAATTTATAGTAGGTAAGAATATAAATGTAATTTAATGAAGAATAAATTCCAGATAATTATAAAATTTTACTTTCCAAAAGCTTATATATGCTATAAAAACATATTATTAGTTAACATTTAAATTTAAATAAAAAGCATTTTTATAAAAGTTATTCTTGATAATAGTAGACATATATTTTGAAAATATAATCTAAATATAGCAGAGTTAGTTTATATTTTCAGTAAAATTAAAAAGTTTTTTTTTTTAAAACTAAGTATAAATAAAAATTATTCTATATTATTAAAAAGAAAGCTTTAATAGAAAAAGAAAACTTAAAAAATTAGATATATATATATTTATATTAATAAATAACTTTTAATTAAAAGATAATAGTTAATATATTTTACTATAAACTTTATTAAAAAAATTAAAATTTTAAATATTTATAAAAAAATTAGTTAATAAAAATAAACAAAGCTAATAAAACTAATTACTTATTTTTAACTATATTAATTAAAAATTAATTTTAATAGTATTTAAAATTTATTAATTACTTTTAAAAAGTAGTAAAAAATTATCTAAAAGTATTAAAAATTATATTTATTATAAAAAATATTATACTTATATTATTTTAAAACTAAAAGTAAAATAAGTAAAGTTTAAATAGCTTTAGAATAAAATATATATTAAATTTAAAAAAAAATCTTTTTAACTTATTATTTAAATTATAACCAAATAAGCTAAATATAAAAAGTTTAAAATTTTAACTAATAAAAAAGTTAAAATAATATTTAATTTTATTTTAGCTAAATAAAATAAGGTAATAAGTAATTATATAATTTATATAATTAAGAAAAATAAATTTAATTTAATTTTAATACAATAATAATAAAAATAAAATAAAAATTTTAGTTTATAAATTAAAAAAGAATTATAAATAATATAGCTTAATAAAAAGCTTAAGTAATTTAGCTACTAAAGTAAGTATTTTTATTAATAAATATATATTAAAAATAATATTATAATATAATATTTCTATATAATTATAAACATATTAAAGTTTATACATTTTTATAATTATTTTTATTATATGAAATGTAGTAAATAAGTATAAAAAGTTGAAATTTAAATATTATACATATAAATTAGTAAATAAATTAAATAAGCTAATAATTAAAATCTTTTTATTATATAAAGTACTATTATAAATTTTAAAAAGTAAATATCTTTTAAATATTTAATTGTATATAAAATTAATTTTTTTTAAAGCTATATATCAAAAAAGTTTATTATTTTAAACTTTTTATATTTAAATAAAGTTTTATTTAAATATTTTAAAATAAATATTAAAGTATAAAATAAAACTAAAAAAATAAAGCTAAAAAAATAAATTTAAATTTAAAGCTATTTATACTTAAAAAATTCAATTTAAATATTATAAACTATTAAATTAATTAAAAATAATTTATAAGTAAAAATATATAAAAAATATAAAACTAATATTTAATTATATAAATAATATAAAACTACTTTTAGTTTAAAACTAAATATTATTAAAAATATTAAATAATATAGTATTTTATAATTAAAATTTATATAGTATATAATAAATAGCTAAAAATTTAAATATATATTATAATATTCAAGTATTTAATTTAAACTTTTCAAAAGCTATACTATTTTAAATAAAAATTAAATATTTAAAAATAAACTAAGCTAAAAAGTATTTAATTAAAATATAATATATAAAAAATCTATTATTAAAAAAATAGCTTTTTAATAAATATAATAGTTAGGTTACTTTTATAGTTAAATTTATAATAATATTTTAATGACTTTAGTTAGTAATTAAAACTAATAGTTTTTAAATATAATTTTCAAAAATTAACACTTTTAATAAAAATAATATATATTTAAATATTTATTTATAATAATGGTTAAAATTTTAAGTTTTTTTAAAGTAAAATAAGTATAATTTTAAAAATAAGGTATATAATTATTCATATATTAAAATTTCTTATACTACTATACTTTAATTAATTTTTTATCTTAATTAATTATTATACTACTCTATTAATATTATTACTTTTATATTTTATAATATATTATTAAAAGTTACTATTATTATAAAGCTATTTTACTAAAAAATTTTGTTTCAATGTTTTTTTAGCCTTTTTAGTATTTTTACTATATAATATTGACAGAATATCTAGACTAATAACCTTATAATTTTATTTTAAATATTTATTCTACCTATAACTTAAAGTTATAGCTTAAAAAATCATTTTATTTATCAGAAAATTGGATAACTTTTAAATTTTTTTAAATTAGTTTAAAATTACTTTTAAATCATGATTAAGTAATTTTATTAATCTCTTAAAAAATCAATAGTAAATTATACTTGAATTTATTTTAAAATGTGTTTGAAAGCTTAAAATTTACAATTTAAATAAAGTAAATATCTAAAAACTAATAAAAATTATATCTTCTCCAAAATTATTAAATTCTAAAACATAGGTACAGAAAATCTGATAACTTAATAAGAACTCAATGAATTGTGTTCAAACAATTTTTAATAAAAATATCCAAAATAGAAAAATATCTATTAAATGAATAATATCTATTAAATGAATAATATGAGTTAACTATGCGTATTGATTATAGGTGACAAAAATTTAATGAAATTCAACCTTTTCTATTTCTTCAAACGCGGTTTAAAAACCCTAATAAATTGTTATATATTCTAAACTTTAAACTTCAGAACTTTTATGCAAACTTCGAATTTGTGTTTAAAAATTTAGTTTTTCTACAAGGGAATGTTAACGTTTTCACAAGTGTACAGACAAAATGTACGTTAAACAATTCAAGGTTCCAACTTAATCAAAAAGTGTGTCGTCAAAAAAATGTACTGCTCCAAAGTTTGAATTATTGGTAGAAAATTAATTTCAAAATTGATTCTACATAAAAGCTATTTATATTAACGTTAAATATCAGATTATGATCTAGAAAAACTTCTAAATTTAAAATTATTTTTTATACGTAATTTTGAAAAATGCTATCAATTATCAAATATTTAAACTTTGAGAGCCATTTAATTTTATAATAAAAACAGTTTGATCGATTTACTATTGGTTCAAGCTTCAAAAACCTATAGGCTATGTATGATGTAAACGGTTTACTTATAAACTATACAACTTACCTTCTCTTAAACCGTATTGCTAGGCAGTTAGCTTGTACTTTTGGTTAATTTGGCGGTAGAGTTTAAACGATAAGGCCTACATTTTCGGCGCCTCATTAAGTTCTAAAGTTCATAACTCCGTTTTCAATTTGTGTGAAAGGTATCTGCTTAACATATTGGATTTATAACGTAATCATAAGTTCCACATGTTACATTTCTTTCATTTTCACAGGTATTGCCGATCTTAAAGCCAATTGGAGTAGAGGCTAGTCTGATTTTAAGAAGGTAAAATATAGTGACGTGGATTAGGTTTCCAGTTAAACCTGATCTAAATAAAGCGTATAAATAATGCGATACTTAACCAATGGAGTCGGAGTTTTACCCGCTTGTATCGAATACTATTTACTGAACTCATTTGGTTTCAAAGTCCCCTGAGTGTAACATCACTAGTATAAATACTTGACAGTCTTGTGCTACTCAATTTTAAGTTTTTGTTTTTAAAGAATTGAAATCGTATTGTTTAAGTAACCAAAAGGCACTGTATACCTTTACTAACAGATACTTATTTAGAAATGTCTTTCACTGACGAACAACAAGCCTACGACTCAGAGTTAAGTCAACTATCCAACTGGTGGAACTCACCCCGTTTCAACCACGTCAAACGTCCTTATACCGCTAAATCAGTAATTACCAAACGTGGTACTTTGAAGGTAGAGTACCCATCCAACCAACAAGCTAAGAAGCTATGGGCTATTTTGAACCGTAATCAACGCAACCGCACCGCTACCTACACCTTCGGTGCTCTGGATCCCGTTCAGGTAATCCAAATGGCAAAGTACCACGAGACCATCTACGTTTCTGGTTGGCAGTGCTCCTCAACCGCCTCCTCCACCAACGAACCCGGTCCCGATCTTGCTGATTACCCTATGGATACCGTACCCAACAAAGTAGACCAACTTTTCCGTGCCCAACAGTTCCATGACCGTAAACAGCGTGAAGAACGTAACAAATTGACTGGTGAGCAACGCCGTGCCACTTCCTACACCGATTACTTACGTCCTATTATCGCCGATGCTGATACCGGTCATGGCGGTTTATCAGCTGTTATGAAATTAGCTAAGCTTTTCGTTGAACGTGGTGCTGCTGGTATCCACATCGAAGATCAGGCCCACGGTACCAAGAAGTGCGGTCATATGGGTGGTAAAGTTTTAGTACCTATGTCTGAGCACATCAATCGTTTGGTTGCTGTACGTGCCCAATTCGATATCCTAGGCACTGAAACCGTTTTGGTATCACGTACTGATGCTGAAGCTGCCAAATTGATCACCTCCAACATCGACCGTCGTGACCACCCTTTCATCTTAGGTGCTGCCAACGTAGGTTTAAGACCCTTAGTCGATATATTAAACGAAGCCGTCAATGCCGGTAAGACTCCTGAAGTAGTTCAATCTATCCAGGAACAGTGGTTGGATGAAGCTGGATTAATCACTTTTGGTGAATACGTAGCCCGTCGTATCCGTGATAATGGCTGCCGTAACGTCGAAGCTAATCTAATTAAGTGGCACGCTCAAGTAGACCGTCTCTCCCACCAGGAAGCCGTCGAACTTGCCCGTACCTTAGGTGTTGAAAATATCACCTGGAACTGGGATTTACCACGTACCCGTGAAGGTTACTACCGATTATGCGGTGGTGTTAAATCTGCTATCGCCCGTGCCATCGCCTTCGCTCCCTACTCTGATCTTCTGTGGATGGAGTCTGAGGGTCCTAACTACCGCCAAGCTAAGGATTTTGCTCAAGGTGTATTGGAAGTATACCCCAACGCCAAGTTGGCTTACAACTTATCCCCATCTTTCAACTGGGATGCTGCCGGTCTTACCGACGCTCAGATTGGTTCCTTCATCAAGGATCTCGGCCGTTTAGGTTACGTATGGCAGTTCATCACTTTAGCTGGCTTCCACGCCAACTCCCTGTCCATCGACCTGTTCTCACGCGACTTCGCCGAACGTGGAATGTTAGCTTACGTCCAGAATGTACAGCGTAAGGAACGCCACCATGGTGTCGAAACCCTGGCTCATCAGAAATGGTCTGGTGCTCACTACGTTGACGGCCTAATTTCGATCGCTACCGGTGATTCATCTGCCACCGCCTCCATGGGATCAGGTGCTACTGAAGCCCAGTTCGGTGGTAATAAGATTAACCACAACAATGGCTACCAACAACAACAGAGTCAGCTAACCCACAAGCATAATGGAATTAACTTCCAAGGTAGCTCCAGTTCCAACCAGAGTTTCGGTCAACAGAGTTACAGCAACCAGGCTTCCAGTTATAACCAGAGCTACAACTCCCAACAAAACTCCAGCTACAGCCAGAACTCCTACCAACAGCATTCCAACTCTCAGAATTCCAACTCTAGCTCCTCTTCCAACAACCAACAGGGTAATTACCGTAACTTCAGTAAGGACCAGTGTGCCTGTGCCAAAGAAGGAGTTTGCCAATCCGTAACTCAAGGTGCTTGCTCATGTAATGCTGTTGAAAGACAAGACGGTTACCACTATGAAGATTAAGTTTGTATTTGATTTGTTTGAGTAAATTTGTATCATCGTCTATAGCTTTTGTCTTTATTTTGTTATCCAGATTTATTGTAAATTTATATGTTTCTAAAGTACATTTATTAAAGTTTATTTGTATCTATAAATAGTTGCATTTGCCATTCAGCAAAGTTTTAATATATCTTTTAATTAGTGTTGAAAGTAGTACTCCTATGGTTATTAAGCTTATTCAATGTATCTCTTTGATTAGCACCAGTATCATGGTTTATTTAATGTGCTCTAGTATCCTTTTATACTCTTAAGAAGTCTACTAGGTATATATTTATCTCCTGAAATACTAGTTATGTAGTTAATAGATTTTCCAAAGATATAAAAATATATGATATTTTTAATGATCCTAACTTAGGATTTGCTAATTCAATATTTTTCTAATTTTAGGTAATAATATATTATAAACATTCAATTAAACTACCAACTATATATATAATAGTTATTCTATTATAGCCTATAAAAGGTTTAGTAAAATTGGTTAAGCTTAAATTAAATAAAATATAATTTAAAACTAACAAAAAAATTAAATTTTAAGTTTTATATATATATAGAATTTTAAATATACTTAAAAGTTAAAATTTTGAAAATTAATAAAAAATACCTATATATAAATAATATATTTATACTAGCTATATTATTTACATTAATATTATATATATAAGTTAAAAATATTAAATAATATATTAACTTTGAAATTATTTATTTAACTTTTAAAAACTTAATCCAATTTTAAATTATATTAAATAAAAAGTATATATATTTATTAAAACTTAAATACTAGTATTTTTAAATAAGAAAATTATATTAAAGTTTAAAAAATAAGCTAAAAAAAAATAAAAAACCATTAAATAATAAAAAGCTATATTTAGTAATATATAAAAAAAATATATAATTAATTTTATTTATTTTTAAAAAATTTAAAAAAAAGTTTTATTAAATTTAAATAATAAGTTATTAAAAATGAAGTTTAAAAAATGCTTATATAAATACTATACTATTAATAAAAATAAAGTTTAATATTTTTAAAGTATTTAAAAGTATAACTATAATATTACTACTAAGTTAAAAAAATTTAAAATAAATACTTAAATAAAAATTTTAATATATAAAGCTAAATAAATATTTTAAATAGCTTAAAATTAATTGTAATAAAAATTTAATAAATATTAATAAATATATATATAAGTTAAAAAAGTTAAATAATATAAAATTTATTATTAAAAGTTAAAATAAAATTTTAATAATAGATATAAACTAGATTTTTATAATAATAGTTATTAAAAAACTTAATTGAATTTACTTATTAAAGTAGAAAAAAAATACTATTTAAAGTAAAAATATTTATTTAAAATTTATATATTTTTTAACTATTATCTATTTTATTTTAAAATATATTACTATACTAATATTAATATATTTATATATTAAAAAGCAAATATTTTAATTATATAAATATAAAAAATATATAATAAAATAGCTTATATTTATAAAAAATATATAATAAAATAGCTTATATTTATAAAAAAATAATATTTTAAAAAAAAGTTAATTTTAAACTAAAGTAAAGCTATATAGCTAATTTAAGTAGTAATAAGGCTAAAAATTATTAAAAAAAATGTAAATGTATTTATAAAGTAAAATACTAATATTAAAATAAATAAATAAATTTTATAATAAAAATTACTTTTTTTATAATTTTATTTAATTAAATTATTTGAAAATACTATATTTATTATATAAGTATAATATAAAAAAATTAAGTTATTAATTATAAAAATATAAATATTTCTAATATATTTACTATATAAATATATTTATAATTAGTTTAAATAAAAAAATTAAAAAACTAGTTTTAAAAAAATAATATTTTCATAAATATACTAAATAATATTAGCTTTTTAATATATAAAAAGTAAATATGTATATATATATTTAGCTAGTATTATTAGCTCATTTTTATTAATTAATTTTTAAACTTATAAATTAGCTACTTTTAAAAATAATTAATTTTTTATCTAAAATTATACTTATTATTAACTAAATATTTTAAAGTTATAAACTTTAATAAATATTATTATTAAATTAATATAGAACTAATTTAGTTTTATAAAATTTATATTTTATTTATATAGATTTACAAAATTGTTATTAGTAATTATATATATACTATTATTATTATTTTAATTATATTTTGCTTTTTTTATTTTATAGTTAACTTTTGATTATATATTAGTATTACTATAGTAAATATAATATATATATTTTTTATTAGTATAACTAAAATTTTTAATAGTTATATTTAGTGTAAATTACTTTATTATTTAGTTAAAATAAATTTATAATAAGTTTTAATATATAAATATTTTTTATATAAGCTTTTTTATTATATATAATTAATTTATTAATAGCTAATTACTTAAAATTAAAGATAAATAAACTATAATATAAATAATTTTTTTAGTATTATTAAAAGTAAAATATATTAAATATAATATAGTTTTAAAATTTTAATAATAAAAATAGCTTTTTTAATACATTTTTATATATTTAAAATTCTTATAATACTAATAATAAGTTTTGGAAAATAAAGAATATAAAATAGCAAATTAGAAAAAATAAAAAAATTTAATATATATTTTATTTAGAGTTATTAAAGTTTAATTTAATTTTGAATTTTTAACATTTTTAAAAATTTTAAGCTTTATAAATATTATTCTCTTATTAAAAATAATAAAAAACTAGTATATAGTTTTCTAAATAAAAAAAGTATATTTATTGCAAATAAGATAAAATTAAAGCTTTAAAGATTAAATTTTTATTAAATTTAATAAAAAAGAATACATAAATTTCTATAGTATAAAACTAATAAATATATTTATTTATAATTTATAAGCTTTAATTTAAAAATAAAATAAAAAAATTACAACTAGTAATTTAAATTGAATTAATATTTACCAAATTTTAGATATTAATTCTAAGCTGGTATTTGTAACTAAAATGCTAAACTACTATTTTATTCAATAAAATTTTATATTTTTAAGTATTAATTTAAAAATAAGAATTAAATTTTATAGATACTTTTTTGAAAT
>JAWQFY010000411.1:0-32647 GCA_037055185.1 Capillidium rhysosporum | reverse complement strand
TCTAAACTTTTCCAAAAAGTTTATTTAAAAAACTATTAAGCTATTTTAATATATAACTTTATTATAAAATATTATAGTTATTATTTTTATACTACTATAATAAGTAAAAAATTTATTAAGTTTTATATTATATTTATATATTTAAAATTTTACTTTTTATTTAGTTTTATTATATAAAAGTTATATAATCTATTTATATTTATATAGTAAAGCTATATATTTTTTATATTTTAATTTAAATTATATATAAAATATATAGTATATTAAAAAAATGGCTTATTAAAACTTTGTTTTACTTTTTTAAATATAGTAAAAAGGAAAAATACTAACAATTTTTAAATTTTTATTAAGTATATATAATCTATATTATAGCTAAAACTAATTTAGTAAAGCTATTTAAAAAATATATTAGTATTTATAGCTATAAATTTAAAATTTTATAAGTAAAGCTTATAAATAAAGAACTATTAAAGTATAAATATATTATAAAATTATTTAATAGTTTGCTAATTATAGTAAAACTTAGAAAATAAGCTTTTTGAATTAAGTAGTACTAGATAGCTATTATTAGCTTTTATAAAATCTAAATAATTTATCATATTGTTAAAATAAAGTATAAGTAAAAAACTTAAGTTTATTTTTTTCTAATAGTATTAAATATTTATTTATATATAATTTTATTTTATTTAGTATAAGATTTTTACTTAATAACAAAATAAATTTCTTAATATTTATATCAGTTTAAAACTTTACTTTAAGGATTAAAATATAAGATAAAGCTATTTATATAATATTAACTTTCATATTTAGGCTTTTTATTTATAATAAGAAGAGTATAAAACCTACTTTTTTTGTTAAAATGAGTTTTTATTTTTATTGTTATAAAAAATTTTAAGTTATATATATTTGTACTTTATTAGAAAAACTAAAAATGTCAAAATATTTCCTTACCTACTCAGACTAAAGCTACTAATATGCTATCTAGGCCTATAGTATACCTTCTTTATATCAAATGCTTATACTGTTGTCTAGCTTAGAAGCTCAAAGGAATAGCTGTATAGTTAACAAATTTCATATATATATACAACTATAAAGCTAACTATTTTTCATCTGTATGAACTTTAAGATACTATACCACTATATTCAGTCTTATTTATACTAAAGTTTTTTCTAATATTACATGTAAAAATCAAATTAGCTTAGTTATTTTTAAAACAGCAATATAGCCAATTATGTATTCTAAAGGGTATGTATAAAAAGTTATTAGCATTTGAAAAATATAAAACTGGTTATTCTCAGCAGTTTAATATAAAATGCTTTGCTTATTAGTTATTATATTAGCTTAAATTTTAATTATATTTAATTAAAATAAATATATTTAATGTAAACCACCGCTTGTGGTTTCTATGAATCCAAAAAGCAGTATTTAGCAAAAACTTGTCACAAATAATGATTCGTTCATGTTTATTAGAAAAAAAGCTTCTTAAGAGGGACAAAATTTAAGAAAAAAATAAGTAAATCATATACTATCATTACCCCTACATTCTATCTATATAACCGGACAACCTTCAGGCGAAGAGCATCAATTAAACTATCCTTATGTAAATTTTATTAATAAAAGTTAATATAGTCTAAGAGTGTTTTAAAGGTTACATTATTATATTTATTACTAATGTAAAACGATTACCAAGTGTAAATCCAAAGCTACTAAACTCAATTGTTTATTTCAAACTGTGTTGGTTACAGGCCAAATCGATTCAAGTAGCCCGCAGGACTTCGTTAATCACTTTATGGCGGCAAGAGGCGAAACTAGTCAAAAAACACCAGTATCATATCTGTAATAGATCACTACTTAGACCGACGCCACAACGGGACTAAGCGTAAAGTAAATAAAAGTGAAGTGGAAATTTTTCAAGGACATTGATCCCAAATTCACATTAAATATCAAATTTAGTTATATGTTATTAGATATTGAATTTATTTTTAAAAGGTGAAATGATAGAAAAGAAGTGTATTTTCAAATGAATAAAATAACATAAAGTACGATTGACCCTATAGGTTCTTAACTGAATTGAAGTAAGAGCTACGCTTCGGTAGAATGAAACCAGGAACGGCATGAGTGTAAGGCCTAAGGTTAACTTCCGATCCAATCTCACTAGGCTCATTATAAATTTCGTTTTTTGAATGTTCTTGTATGTTGGATAAATTGGTGTGCCTATAATAGGGTGGTGACATAGCACGTTTCCAAGTAGAGTTAGATGTAAAGTTTGCAAGCTGGTTTGCTTCCTGAATACCCAATTTGTCTAAACTTACTGCTTCGGCATTTGGTGATGTAATAATGCCATTGGGTAAAGTCTGAGTTTTAAGTTTTGGAGTCATTTCAAGTTCGATCGGTATATCTGTAGTTTTAATTTCAACAGTTTCCCCTTTCTTTAACTTTTCAATCATAGTTTTGTCGTAGTTTGAGTTGATTGTTCCCATGTTAACTTGGTCCGATTTACGATGATCATCGCTACTACCAGATTCTGATAAGCTTAACGAATCCATCAAGAATCTCTTTTTAACCAAAAAGTAGTGGAAAACTCTACATAGCCAAGGGTGAGGATGCTTTTCAAATATAGTCCGGTCGTCAACTTTACCGTCTACTGAATCATTACTATCATCAAGGCCCCTATTACTTCCTGCATTAGTTAAATCTTGGTATACGCAACTCAACGCGTTACGTAAGGCAGGATCTACCAAAAACCCGATAAGGTTCAAAGTGCCTGATAAATTAGTACCAATTATATCAATTACAGCGATCCAGTAAGGTGCTTCCCCATTAACTTGCTCCCATACCAAACCTAAGACACAACCAAACTGCGTAACCAGTGGCACTACACAGTAGAAACAGATACGAAGTATAAGAAGTTCGATTGACTTCTTACTAACTTTGTTCTGGTATCCGGGTTTGATTTCATTCTTGTCAAAGAAGCTATTTAAAAGCTTAGACTTTTCACGGAGATGATAAACCGTCAAACAGGCGATAATTAAGCAGTAAACTGTGCCGATTATATTCCAAATTAGGAAACCGGACCAGAGTAAAGCACTAGCTCCTTTATCTCCTGGGGCATAAACTTTTCTATAAAAGCACACTTGTCCGATCGTATCAAAGCCAAAACCATCCAAAAAGAAGATAATAAGCGTAACTATAATAGGAAAACCAATCCCTAAAAACCAGTACATAATGTGCCATATAGGACGTGGGCGGATCTGATTCATAAAAATTAACTGTAAATTCAAAGCGATCATAACCGACAACATCATATGGGATAGAATGCTAAAATGTATAATCATAGCTGAAGCTTGACAATTTGGACCTTCTTGTTGTACACGGAGGTACAATACCATACCGGTAGCACGGAGTATATCTATCACTGATATAGCGAAACAGAGGCGTAACGAGATACGGTCGATCAGCCTTTTATCGTACAGGCCTAAAATATATATGTTAGTTTAAAAGTAAGTTTGGATTAGCTTACGTAGCGCTGAAAGTATGACTATTATTACGAGAGCACTGAACATAGATGTCGTACTAATAATTTCATTCAAGATCTTCAAAGCATTATATTTAATATCAGTATCAGTAGGTGGTTGTAATTCGGTATGTTCGAGCTTATAAAACATCTCTGCTCTTAAAGCTTGTATCGTTATAAATATTTGAAAAATAAAGATTTACTCACTTTAAACTATTTATAACTTAAGAATCAGCCCACTTCTGCCATGCTTTCAATTTGGCTGTAAAATGATCAAGTTAGGTGATTTAAATTTTGATGACTCTCGATTGCTTTTACCATAATTTGTTCTCAAATAAAACCACTTCTAATTCCAGTTTTGTAAAATGGGAAGTTTAGGTTTGACGACAATTAATGCACAAAATGTATTACAACAAAGCTGAAAAGTGAAACAAGCTAACAAACCAATAGTTACACACACTGCTTGTAATTTTTAAGTATAAATGAAAGGTAAATAGTTGGTAGTGTGTATTATAGTTTTCCATATTAATCACAATTAATATTTTTACATACTTGGAAAAATCAAAACTGAAAATTGTAAATTTTTTCTTTAAACTTGGAAATAATTAGTGGTTTTGACAAAATATTAAATCAAATATAACTAAGTGTCGTTGAACAACATCCGGTTTCTATAACCCCTAATTTTATAATCGGTGCTAATAGCTGCCCGTTAAGGTGTATTATTTCCGATAAAAAATAGAAATAAATGCAAATCCAAGCATAAAAATTGTTAATAAATGCAATTTAACTATCAAAGCAGTAAATTAAAAAAATGCTTCCAAGGAGCTTATTTCCTTCAAGTAGCATATAGAGAACCAATCCATTTCGATATCACGTCACATTATTTTAATAAAAACCTATTAGTTAAGGGGCGGGTTTTGAGATGTACTTGCAATTTCAGCGATAAAATTAGACAGCGAAAGGTTAAATTAGCAAATTATTATGGAACTATTAACGTATAAAAGGGTTTTTCCTAAAGTTTAATCATACGAGTAGCTAAGTTTATATATCTGAATAAAGATTTTGAGGTTCTTTAAATAATTAGTCAAAAATTATATATTTTAATTTTAATTTTTTGTAGCGTGACTATAAGCTAAGTACGTATATGTAAAATTATAATCATACCTTTCCAAAGCACACCAGAACTTTTAAGCTTTTTAGCTAAATATATCTTTATAGTAATATCGGAGATGAGTTCAAGACTTTTTAATAGGAGCTTGGTGGTTTTTTAATACTTGTATACACGGTATAATTTTTTAAAATTACTTCTAAAATGACAAATCAATTTTAAAGTTAGGCGAAAATTTTAGTCATAGTTTATTATTTAACGTTTAATCAAATTTAATTTTTACGCAAATTTTAAACTTTAATAAAATCAAATTTCTAATTAAATTTCTATCGAATTTATAAAAATGTATTAAAAAAAAATCACTTTGATGATCTATTAAACAACTTGCGACCCCGGATAGTACAGTACCTTTTTTGAACATGTACTTTCTTAACTATTAGGTAGTTTTAAAAGCTTGAATTTTCTAGCGTACCTTCCGTTTATGCTCTTCTAAATATGTTCGTACCTTATTTATTTAAAAAGCATTTAAAACGTGAATTTGAAGCTTACACAAATAATTAAAATATATACTTCGAAACACATAAAAAATACTATATGATTTTTAAGTTGTATTTGGATAAAGGGAACAGAAGATGGTAAATTTCAAAACCATTCCACCGTATTAATCATTTTATTTTTTAATTGTTTCGACTATAATTTTACGGACTTATGTATACTACATTTTAACGCTTTAACTATACAGTTTATATTATAAAGATTATTTTCTTCTGTATGCTACTTACTTTTAAAGAATTAATCTAACTATAGACGCTTAAATCCGATGCGCATAATTTACCCCTATATAGAAAACATTAGTTTTTTACTGTATTGGGCAAGTTAGCTGGAAAAATGCCGAAATCCAACTTGGTGGTGGGTAGAATCGGTAAATCTCATAATAAGTCAAAATTACACTTTTGGTATATTCAATAGCATTAATCACTTTGAACAAAGCTTAAATTGAAACTTTTGGATTGTAACGTTGATATAACTAAATTATACTTTAAAAGCTGGGAAAGTATAAGGATTTACTACACCCATTTCAAAAGTGAAAGGTTCTTAAACTGTTATACTACATAGGGTGAGTACAAATTAATATATTTAAATAGTTTATTAAAATATTTTTGAAAGCTGTGATCTTAAACTGTTAATGGAATATATAAATTCACCTTGTTGAAACAGTACATAGTTTAGTAGTTATAATATAAATACAAATTGATAACTACAGTTAAATTTAAATCGTATTAACCCTTAGATATTAGATTCCTTTTAATAGCTTTTGATAGGTGCACAATTGGATTTTTTTCAAAATTAATTTGTATGCTAAAAAATTTAATATTACTTATGAAAAAAAATATTAAATTAGTAATTTATTTCAATTTTACATCAATTTTTCACATAAAGTTATACTTTATAGTAAGATATATATTTTAAATTGTAGCTGATAGTAGTTAGTTAAAGCTGAAAACCTATTTTGTATTAATTATTTTATTAAGCTATAAGAATAAATATACATCTATATAAATGTGCTCTAATTTTTCTAAATCTTTTATACTGATAACTTAATATATTAAAATGTTTATATAATTTTTATAATATTTAAATTTCTTACATTTTAAAAATTAAATAATAATAATAAAATTATTTGCTTTTATATATTAAAAAGCTTAAAAGTAGTATATTTTGCTATACTTTTAGTATACTTTATCAAAAGTTGTTAAAAAAGTTTTTTTTAAAAATGCTTATACTATTATATAGTAAATATATATACATTTAAAAAAATTTATATAAAATATGTTTTTTAGTTACTATTTATAATTTTCTAAAAGATATTATTATTAAATAGTATTGTTATTTAGTTAGTAATAAAGTTTAAGTATACTTAAAGTAAAATTATAAGTATTAAGTAGTTAAATTTTACTTTTAAAACTATATATTAAAAGTAAGTAAATATAAAAATAAAAATAGTTTTAGTAAATTTACTATATAAGTATATTAGCAATTAATTTAAATAAATTATAAATTTATAACTAAAACTAAAATTTTAATTTATTATTTTAAATATTAAAATAGTTAAACAATAGTTTAATTTATTTTATATAGTAAATACATTTTTTTTAGTTTTATTTTTAAATATTTAAAACTAATTTTTTTAAAATATAGTATATATAAATTATATAAAATTTTTATAATATATTTAGTAATATTTTTTAATATTTTTTACTTTAAATGAATTTTATACTTTATAAAATATAAAAAAAGCTATTATATTAAAAGTATGCTAGCTATTTAAATAATATAATTTATATTTATATTTAATATTATATACTATATATATATAAAACTAGCTTTTAACTTTTTACTAACTTTTCATTATATAAAAGTTTTGCTTATATTTTAGTTTAATTAAAAAAGCTTAAATTTTATTTAAGGTATAAAATTATACTAAAAAATTAATTTAAAAAAAGTTTTTTTTTTAATTAGTAAAAAAACAAATACTAATAATTTATAATTTTTATATTTATAAAAACTTTTAGTAAAACTTATTATAAGCTAAAAATAAAAATAAACTTTAAATATATTTAAATAATATTTAAAGCTAGTTAAATTTAATTTATTAAATTTAAAGTTAAAATATTAGAAAATTTAATAGTAAATTGTAAAAAATCTTTAAAATAATTATAATACTATAAATTTAAATATATATTACCATTATAATTTATTAACACTTATTATAATATAGTATATATTATATTTATATATTTAATTTTATTAATAAGCTTTATATTTATTTTTAATATAATATAATTACTTATAATACTATTTTAAACTTATAGTTACTAAAATATAATTAATTAATTAAGTATAAAACTAAATTATATATATTATATAGTATATTATAAACTTTTATATTATATTTATTAATAGCCAACTTTAATTAAAAGTATGCCTAAAAAATATAAGATTTTTAAAATTAAATTTAAATAATTAACTTTTATAAATATAAAAAACTAAAATAAATAGAATATTATTATTATTAGCTATAATATTAGTTATATCTAAAAGTTGTAAATTTAGTATTTATTATATAAATGTAATAAATATATATAAATTTAAAACAAATAATATAAAGCAACTTATATTTTACTTTTATTAAACTTTAAAAATACTAATTACTTTACTTAATAATTATATAACTTAAATTATATTTTAAATTTATATTTATATTTAATTAAGTAAATTTACTATAATAAATATAAATATAATTTAATAGTATAACTATATTTATACTTTTATTATTTTAAATAGTAATTTTAACTTTTTAATTTATTAAAAATATTGAAAATAGTATATTAACTATAATATAAAAATTACTAATAATAGTTTTTTTTTAAAAATTAAAAAATATATACTAATTATAATTTAGTTTTTAGTTTTTTATATATAATTATTATTATAGTTATTTTTATTTTAAGTTTAATATTTTTAATTACTTTTATTTATAGTATATTTATTTATTTATTTTTAATTTTTATATAAATAAAATTATACTTTTTTAATTTATAAATTATTAGTATTACTTTTTATTTTACTATAATATTATTATATTATAATATTACTAATATCAGTTTAATAAAAACTTATAAATTAAAATATTAAAAAAATATTAATAACTAAGCTAAAAATTAATAAAACTATATATACAAATTTAAAATATATTTAAAAAATAATAAAGTAAGAAAAAAAATATTTAAAACTAGCCTTATATATTTAATTAAGCTATTAACTTAGTAAAAAGCTTTTTTAAAATAAAAATACATTTTATTTTAAAATTATATATAAGTATAATTTTTTTGTTTTAACTTATATAATATTTTAAATTTAATTATTTAAGTTTATATAAAAGTATAAATAATACTATATATATATATAATTAAATAAAAAAATTAAATAATTAAAATTAGCTAAAGATAAATAATTTTATTTGCTTTTTATATATTAAAAAAAAACTGAAATTTTACTATATAACTATAAAATAAATAAATAAAAATAGCTTGTATTATATTTATAAAGTATAACAATATAAAAATAGGTTAATAATTATAAATATTATATATATATATATATTTAATTTATATACTTTATATATAAATTTATAATTAGCTTAAATAAATTACAAAATTATAATATTTTTAGGTATAGTTTTAAAATAGCTAAAATATCAGCTTAACTTACTTTATTTAATAAAACAAGTTTAATTTAAATATATTTTTAAATATTTAAAGCTACTTTTTTTAAAATATTATATAATATAAAAAAGTATATAAGTTTATAATATTATATTTTTATTTCATTTTAACTATATTAGAAAAAAAATTAAATAGTTTTTAAACTTTATAAATTACTAAAAATATTTTTTAATATTATAATATATTATTAAGAAAATTTTTAAAAATAATTAATATAGTTTTAAAGCTAAAAAAGCTTACTAATTATTTAAATTTATATAGCTATATTATATAAGTATATATAAACTTAATAAGTTTAATGTTTTTATAGCTATATTATAAAATTAAAAATTATATATATTAACTTGATCAAAATTATAAATATTTATAATTATAAGCTATATATATTAACTATATAATATATTATAGCTTATAAAAATTCAATATTTTTAAAGTTAATTTTTAAAATTTTATTTTTTATATAACTTTTTTCTAAAATATAATAAAACTTTAAACCTTTATTTATTTATTTAGTTAAATTTTAAATTTAGCAAATTTTTAAATCTTATTAAGCATTTTAAATAAAATCTAATTAGTTTTAAAAATACTTAATCTTTTATTTAATAAATCTGAAGTAATATATTATAATATTTTTTTAATTTATAAAAAAATTAAGTTAAAATAAAGATAAAATACTTAAATTTTATATTTTTATATTTTTACATTATTTACTAATAAAATATTTTAGCTATTTTATTTAGCTATAAAAGATTTTCTTTATATTTTTAATATTTTATAACTACAGCTTTATTTTATCTTATTTTTATTAGTTGTTTTAAATTCATTATACTTTTAATTATTTACTTTATAGCTTTTAAATACTATTACTTAAATATTTAACTAATTTTTATATTTTTCTAATATAATTATATAAAATTAAGCACTTAATTTTAAAATAAATGCTTAGTTTCCTTTTTAGATATATCATTTTTTTAGCTTATTAATGTAAATAAATTAGCTAAATTAAAGCAAATTAAATATTATTGTTATTTATTTATTATATTTTAATTATTTTTGAATTTTTTATAACCTTTTTTTTTAATATTATTAATTTTTAAATAATTATATATAAATTATAGCAAAAACTTATTAAAATTTTAATTATTGTATTTTAAAATAATAGTTATAAATAAAAAGCAGGAATATATTTAAATAAATTATTATTATAAATTTAATAAAACTAAACTTAAGTTTAATTTGAAATTTTAATTAATTTTATTAATATAGATAGTAGAAAAATATATAAAGATATAGAAAATATTAAAATAGTTCTAATAAATTGACATATAGCTTAGTTATAATTATATGAAAATGCTTTGATAAAATTATTATAACTTATATATACTTAATACTGTTAATTTTAAACTAATTTTATCATATATAAAAATGTTTAATGATTTTTAAAATTCCAGAAATATAGGCCTATTATGTTGATTTTATAGTTTATAAATTTTCATTACTTATTTGAAGTTTTATTAAATATTTTTTATAATAAAATTAAAAAGATTTAATATATCTATTTTTCATTCTAAAAATATGAAATAAAATGTTAATAATATTTAAAAAGTGAATATATAAACTTATTAAAAGTCTATTTCCAATTTTAAATATATAAATTCTTGCTAAAATAATAATTCCAATTTTTGATTTTAACCTCCATAAAATATGTTTATAAATGACTTTACAATATTTTTCAAAAATCACTAATTATTTTATTTATTAAATAAAGAGTATATTTAATTATTAAAGGTATTTATTCTACAAATAAACTTGCTAGTAATGCCATTTTAACATAATTCATGAAGTGTTCTAAAGCTATTTATGTAACTCAAATTCTAAATTTTATTTAGAATTCTAATAATATATATTTAAATCATTTATTTCCTTAGAACAAAAAATAAAATTAATTTATGAAATACTATGAGCATTAAAAATAGTATAAATATTACTTATATTAATTATACAAAAAAAGGCCATCTACGTTTTTAATGGGCAGCTGGGGCGGGAGTACGTCCGTATCCACCACGCTAAAAATTAATAATTAGCTTTGAATATAAAAAATATTTACGAATTCGGGTTTATAATCTCCTGAGGCACCCTCTTTTTTACGGTATTCATCACGATCACCACGAGGAGCACGTTCAGATTCCCATTCTTCAAAATTAGACAATATAAAATAATTAAAATTACCTCCGGAGCGGGGTTGGGAAGGACGTTCGACCTTTTTGTGAGTGGCAGGAACAATTGCTTCAGGGAGGTAGAGGTACTCACGTAGGTAATTGATACCTTCATCAGTTAAGGTGTAATAGTAGTATTGCCATGAGAATCGTGTTTTGACATAACCACGGGAGTCTAACGACTGTAAAGCTTTAATTACTTGTAAGTTAGGAACTTTAATTTCCGGGTGGCGGGGTGCATTATAGTCCTTTTTAGCAACGAGTATACCCTCTAATAATTAAAATTAATAATTTAATTTAAATCATTTTAAATATAAAAATCAAGCATTTACCTTTAAATAGGTATTCGTATATGAGCTTGCGGTTACTTTGTGGGATGAGCATCCTGATAAAAAAAGAAAAAGAAAATGTTAGGAAATGGATGTATAATCAAAACAAAGATTATAATATACCTATAAGTTTCTTCTGATTCCGGGTGGGGGAAAAATTTTAAAGGAAGTTATTCTAGTTTTTCAGGCTCCCGACTTGAATCATATAAAAACTGAATTTTTCAAGTTATTAGGCTGCCCCAAAAGTAGGCGATAAAACACATTTTTTACATATAAAGGTGAATACAAAAAAATTTAATTAAAAAATATAACGAAATAATAATAAATATATTATATTTATAATTTTATTAAAATATATTGATATTTAATATATATTGTTTACAGGTTTAGTTAAAATGTGTATTTTTAGTAGCTTTAAAAAAAGTGTATATTTTTTAAAGTTTTAATATTATATAATTGTAACCTACAAAATATATCAATTAGATATATATAAGGTAGCCATATATATATACCTATATAAATGGTTTTATTATTATAGGCTTAATATCCAAGTTGGCTTTTAATAGTATTGCTATAATTTTATTAATATATATATATAATTAGCTATTTTTAAAAATAATTAATTTTGATTTTAAAATAAAAAATATATACTCTATAATAATAATTTTATATTTATATAAATAAGACTGATGTTTTTCAGTTTTTTTTAAATAAAAATATAATTTTTTTATATTTTGAATTATCTATATAGAATTTTTAAACTTTAAAAGTTTTAAAAATATATATATATTTAATTTTAAACCAATTCTAGTTAAATTTTTCATTACTTTTCTATATTTGCTATTAAAAATAAATTTAATAACTTGTTATATTTTAAAAAAATATATATATATAATTTTTTAAAGTAAATATTGTTTTGAAATTTTTAACTTTATATTTAAAAAAACTAGTAAAAGTAACTTTTATTAATTTAAATAGTAAATATATATTTTTAAAATTTTATTTATTAATATAAATTTAAATATAATAATAAAAAATTAAAAAATAAAGAAGTTTAAATAGCTTATACTATATTTATAAAGTAAATATAGCAGTGTAAAAGTAAACTACTAATTATAAAAATTAAATATATATTAAAAAATAGTTATATAGTTAAAAATATAGCTAAAACTATTTAAGTTATAGCTTTAAATAATAAATATTTAGCTTTTTTTAGGCTATTTTTAAAAAGTAAGCAAATTATATATATATTTTTAAAACTTATATTAATTTAATAGCAATAAAATTAATCTTTAAAACTATATTATAAAAGTATAAAAAATGCTTAATATATTAAAAGTAAATATTTTAAAGTATAAAAACTTATATTTAATATATATATATATAATTTAAATATTAATATTTTTATAAAATAGTTGTAAAATATATAGTTTTACTTATATAGTTTTATTATAAGTTTAAAAAAAATTATTAAAAAATGCTAAAAAAAAGATTTTCTAAAATTTTACACTGCTTTTTTTAGAATAATAAAATAAAAAAAACTAATAATTTATAAAATTATATTAAGTATACTTTTTAACTTAGTAAAAAAATAAAATATTAGTAATACTAATTTAAAAAAACTTATAAATAGCTATAAATAGCTATAAAAAGCTATAACTATATTTATAAATTTTAATAATATAATTAAAAATAAAAGTTTATAACTTATAGCTATAAATTATAAAATTAATTATTAAAATTTTTTTTAATATAGCTTTAATATTTATATTTTTTAGTACTTTTTATTTTTATTATTTATTTTTATTATTTTTATAACTTTTATTAATTTTTATTATAAAATTTTATTATATAAAATTTTATTATATATTATTTTTTATAACTATAAGTTTTTAAATTTTAAACTTTTTTTATAAACTAGATTTTTAATAAATTAAACATTTAAAAAATAAGTTATTGTAATCTATTTTAAGTATTTTACTTTATAAAATATATATATATAGTTTAAATTTTAATAAAAAAGCTACTAAAATAATTTTAATTATTTTAAAAGTTATAAAGCTAAAGTAGTTAAATTTTATATAATAATTTTAAATATACTATTATATTATAAAAGTATAACTATTAAAAGTTAAAAGAATTTTTACTACTATATTTATAAATATTTATAGCTTATAGTTAGATTTTATTATTTAAATTAATATATTACTAAATATAGTAAACAATTAATTATATAATAGTGCTATAAAAGTTTTTTTAAAATAGTTATAGCTAAAATTAAATTAAATAAACTAATTTAATATATTTTAATATATTTAACTAAAGTTAAAATTAAATAAGCTAAAACTTTATCTATTTATTAATATAAAAAGTTAGATTATATTTAAAATAAATAAATAAATTTTAAAAAAGTAAACTATAAATATTTTAAAATTTACATTTAACTTATTAGCTATCAATATTACTTTTTTCTTTTTAAACTAAATATATTATATTTAATATTATTAAATTACTAATTATAAAGTTAATTAATTTTATAAAAAAAACTTAGTATTTTCTTTGATATTTATTAAACTAGTATTAATTTATCAATTTTATATTAAATTTTCTTATTAAAATAAAAATTATAACAATTTAATATTTTTTAAAACTAATTAATTAATTAGTATTTTTTTTTATATTAGTAAAATTTTTATTTTATATATATTATTTTTAATGGTAATTTAAATTTAATTAAAGTATTCTAATTAGCTTTTTATTTATATTTGCTTATTTTAACTTATATTAATCATTTTATTTTAAAAAGTTTTTTAATTTAATTGACTTTTTTATTTTTTAGTAAATTTTATTTAATATATAATCTATAAATTTTTAATAACTAAAGTTATTATTTAAATAAAATATAAAATATAAAATTACTTTTATTTTGTAATATTTTTATACTATTAAAGTATTTACTTTATTTAATTATTAGCTAATAATAATTTACTATTATTTTTATAAAATTTAATTTTATTAGTATAATACTAAATTGAAAATAGTAATAATAATTTATATAAAATAAAAATAAAAGATAAAAAATTAATCTATAATTTTAAAATAAAGTTTCTAATATTTTATTAAAAAACTCTAATATAAAAGTAGTAAATTAATAAAAATTAAAATAATAATAAGCTATTTATTAAATAAATTTATTATTAAAATATTAAGTAAAGCTTATAACTTTACTTTTTAGTCTTTTTTATATATTTTTAATTAGTATAGCTAAGTATAACTAAGTTATACTAATTTTTATCTTTAATTATAATTTATTATACTAAGTAATACTTAGTAAAATAATATAATAATAATAATTATTTTATTAAAAAATAAAAAATTATAGAAGTTTAAAAAAACAAATATTAATAAAACTTAGATAAGCTAAATAATAAAGCTTATAACATTATAAGTATCTTATTTTTAAAAAAATATTAATTATATATTTTTAGTTTTTTATATTTAATTTATTAATATTATATTTAAAGTTTAGTAATTTAGTTTAAATTTAACTTTTAATTTTTTAACTAATTAGTTACTATTTAAACTTTTAATAAAAAAAAATATTTAAGTATATTTTTTTATAATTTGCTATTTATAATTTTAACTTTAAAAATTAATATAAATTTTTTTATAAACTAATTTTTAATTAATTTTATTTTTAGTTTATTAAATATTTTTAATAATATATTTATTATTTTTTTAATTAAAGTTTATAAACTTAGCTTTATTATAAGTAATTTTTTTTAAACTAAGAAAAAATATATAATAAAATAATATTTTAATAAACTTTTATTATTTTTTACTTTTAAAGCTTTAGTAATAATTTTATTAAATATATTAAAACTTATATATTTAATATACAGATTTTTATTATTATTATAAATTTTAATTAAATTATTTTAATATTAATTTAAGTATATATTAAAGTAACTTATTATTAATTCTACTCTTAAATATTGCTTTTAACTTACTTTTAGCATACTTTTTTATTTTTAACTATTATTTAATTTATTTAATATATATATTTTTAAAGTATAAAAATTTATAAATAACTTATATTTTTTGAATTTTTAAATAATATGTATACTATATTAGTATTTTTTTCTTATTAGAAAATATTAAAAAAAAGCTATATTAAAAGCTTTATTTTTAAAATTTAAAATTAAATTACTTAGCTAGCTATTTAAATTTATTTTTTTAATTAGTAAAGTACTACTAGCTAACTTTAGAATTTATACTATATTATATATTATTTAATTATTTACTTAAAAATAAATTTAATTAAATTATTTTAAAAATTTAGCTTTTTTTAAATATTATAGCTTAAACTAATTTACTTAAGCTAATACTACTTTCAATAAATATAAAGTAGCTTATTTTTACTTTTATTATAGTTTTTTAGTAAATTTATATTTTACTACTTTTTTTTTTAAATATTATAACTTTTTTAAAACTGCTATTAGCTTTTTCTTTATATTAATATTTACTCTTTTAGTTTTTTTATAGTAATATATTTATATTAGTATAATCTAGAATTTTAAATTTTTTTATAACTATTTAAGCTAATACTAATTACTATTTTATAAATTATTTATTATATTTATAATAATATATTTTTAAAAACTATTTTTTCTTTTATTAGTTTTAATTTTAAAGTATTATTTTTTTTGTACCCTTTTTTATATTTATATATTTTTTTAGCTAGTAAATAAAATTTTAATATTTAAATAAGCTAAAATTATAATTTAATTTTATTATTATATTTTGAAATAAAAATTAGTATAAATTATTATTTTTATTATAATAAAAAATAATATATAATATAAATAAACATTTAAAAATAATAATAAAAATATATTATAACTTTAAAAAAATAGTTTATTTGTATTTTAGTACTTTATTATTTATAAGTAAAGCTTATAAATATTTAAATTTATAACTATAAGCTAAAACTACCTTATTAGAATTAAACTTTTATTATTTATTTACTTTATAAGTATTAGAAATAATATTATTATACTAGTTAAAAAATTTAATATTAATATTATAAATATATATTAATATATAAATTTTTAAAAAAAGTAAAGTATTTTTAAAAGTAATTAACTACTATATAAATATTATCTTTTATTTTTTTAAATCTTTAGATAGCTTTTAGTAAAACATACTAATATTATTAACCTTTTAATATATAAAAGAAATATAAATATAAATATTTGGCTAATTTTATAGCTAAACTTTTTTATACAATTGTATTATCAAAATTAGCTACTTTTAAAAGTATATAAATGTCTATTTATTACTTATGAATATAGTAAACTTAATCTCTATTAAGTATTTAATTGAGTTTTCTAATACTAATAATTAGGATTACATTTTAGATATTTTAAGTAGATAATTTCTATATCCTTATTTTATAAAAAACTAATCAATATACTTTTAAAATATTTATACTACTAATTATTTTAGGTCTAATATTCTTTATAGCAGCCCTTTATAAAGGTTGTTATAATACCAATGTTATAGGTAGATATAGCTAAAAAATATAAGTATATTAAATATAATTATTCTATAAAATGACAGCTATATTTCCTAGGACTATTTTTCATTTATATAGTAGCTTTCTTGATTGTAAATAACCTCTTAGTCATATAACAGTTTTGTGTAGACAGGAAAATTTATATTAATAAATCGGGTTTTAAAAGTTCCATCAGCATCTATTGGCTAGGGGATTATTACTAGTTTTGAAATGTTCATCAAATATATTATTAATTGATTTGGATTCTGTAACTTGGAAACAAATATATAGCTATTTGGGTGAACATAATTATCGGATAATTACTAAAGTATTATTTTAGTTACAACTAAACTTGTTTTTATTAAATTAGAGTGATCGTAATATGAAAAAAAAATTCAAGGAGAAAGAAATATATCTTAATAAATTTTCTATTTGGGAAGAAACAATTGAATTTCTTATTTTTTAGTTGAATCCTTTTTCGCGAGCTTTGAAGGTTTATCATTATATACTTTGCAATTTTAGCTCAATTAAACATTATTTAACCTTTTAAATTAAGTATATAAAATTCAAAGTTTTCACTTTTAAATCAAAAGTAAATTTGTAAGTTTTTGAGGTTCTAAAATAAATAGTTTGCAGTTTAAATCTAAATCAATTGATTTTATATTGGTGATTTGTTTTTGATGAAAATCTGCTGTCGTGCTTTTGGTGTTTTTGTAAACAAGTTTAAAGTTCAATTGTTTTATCCTATTTTGCAAACTGAAAATTTATCCCCAAATTTTTAGTAATCTTTTCTTTTGATTCTAGATTTAAACTAAGTGAAACGTAATTTTTTACATTATTTTACTAATATTCATAATCTTTTCTCTTACTCTGGCATAGATTGCAGGTAAGCCAATTGGTTTAAAACTTGAAGATATTCTATGAGTGAAAGTTTGCTAACTTATTCAGTCCAGGTTGCCGATTTACTGTTCGTAAAATCAGAGTGTTTAAGCATTCCCTAAAAGGAAATGCCAAAACTGCTTACAAAACCAAGACTTAAATGCCAATTTTCAACTTTCCCAAGACATTCGTGTTTTAATTACAAGATTCTTATCAAGGACTTTTACAATTTAAGTTTATAAAACGAAGTGTAGTATTTCGAAAAGTAATTTCTTAAATACCAACAAGGTTGTTTATACAGCATTATAGATATATAATTATATTTTAACGTCTCCAATCAATCAACTTGAAAAATACCTCGATATTTACCAAAAAATTAATTCAAAATGAATGAATCTATGATTAATTTTTTGTCGGCAGCATCTCGACTGGTAATTAAACTACCTTTGTTAGCAACATACTTATCAACATTTATTTAATATATTTGAAATGATAGGATGAGTACGAGGATATGGATCCACCAGTTTTAACTCGTCTTTTCTCAAGAGATTGCACCACTGTACCTTTTTCTCAGATACCCAAATCTGACAGTGGTTCTCAAGAACGTTTGAGTTCATCTATAAACCAGCCTTCTGTTAAATCTTTCAATAACGGTAAGCTAAATAATTACATTTTTAAATATTATATTCGTCAATTACTAATAAAATAAAATAAAATAATTTTTAGTATCGCATCTTCGACCTGGACTTGCTCGTACTTCCTCTATTGAAACTTTACTACCAGATGCACTTTTAAAATCTGGATCTAATCCTGCTAATTCAAATTCGAATCCCGATAATCGTCCTGAACCCATGAAAGCTGAAATAGCACGAAGCTTCCGTAAAAAAACTACTGCCGAAAAGATTCAATCGATATTTGATTTGCCAGAAGTTGAAGATCTCTTAACTGGTAAATTATGTTTTTTACGTCTAACTTATTTTAATTTCCAGAGTTTCCGTGTTGGCTTATGAACACTGTTCTTTTACAAGGACATTTATATATAACAGATAAGCATTTACTTTATTATGCACACGTACCTCATGATAGAGTAATATATATATATTTATTCATTTCTATTTATTAACTATGGTTCATTTTTAGAACGAAGTTATCAAATCTGGGTTTTTATCTAAAAAGCTTAACCCTGCCTACTCTCATGCTTATTGGTTTGTATTACGTGATCATTCATTGTGCTACTTCGAAGATTCGACCGTAATTAAGGCTAAATATTTATATATTAAGTGTTTTCAATAGGATCTTTACTATCCGTATGGTATGATTGATCTTAAATCTGTACTTTCCGTTCAAAGGTCAAGCTCAAAGCAGTTTGGCCTCAAAATTGTGACAGTAAACAAGAAATATGTTCTTTCTACTGATACTGAAGTTTCATTAAAAGAATGGTAAATTAAGTAACAGTAACAGCACTGATTAAAATTTAGGATTCAAGCTATGCAGAAAGCGGTATTCCGTGCCAAGCATAGTGATCATATCAAGGTACTTTTATGTTTTTGTTATACTTAATCATTTTATTTTAGATTGTCATTCCATTGGAAGCTGTTGTGGATATTGAGTTGAACCAAGCCTTTACTTTCGCCGAAACGCTCCGCATTAAATCGATTGAATCTAACTTTGCTTTGGATGATGTATTGATATTGTAAATTTTCTCTAACTTTTATTAGCACTATCTCGTATTCTTCGAGAATGGTAAAGAAGCTTTTGATTTATGTCAAGACATCATAAAGAACTACCAGAGTAGCTACCCTTCTCTTCAAATAAGCTTAGATGAAGCTCACAAAGATAATAATGAACCAGATAGCTTCAGTACTAAGTCAAATTCTATTAACTCTAACTCTAGCGAATCAAACTCAAAGCGTACTTCCGGTATCGAGACTTTAACACCTGATTCTAAAGAAAATAATGCCAACCGTAGCAGTCTACTTAGCCCAGGATCTATATTTAAATTTACTACTCGACGTCACCGTATGAAATCCTTGCCTACCACTGCTGAAGGGGAGCTAAAATTCAACGACTTGTCTAGAAGAAGTTCGTTTTCCAGCTTAACACAGGAAGATTTAAATGCTCTTAATCACGATGTTACTGATCACGAACTTAGTGATAACGAGGTTAGTCAAAACGGTAGTCGTCCTAGTTCTGGGAACATTACGCCAAACTTACTAGTAGACACAAAGCTTAAAGGCAACGAAGCTAACACTAGTGATCAAGCTAATTCTACCCTTAGTCCTATGAGTGCCTTGAGTATCGATTTCAAACTCTCCAACTGGCTTAGGTTGCCTACGATAGCTACGAAAACCCCGCCTCCCTCGCCTCAAGTTAATCAACTCCATGGCCGTAGCAAAAGTGCGAGTCACAAAGTAACTGAAGTTTCACCTCCCAGTTCACCACCAGAAAATTTGGCTGCCGAGACTCAGTCTTCCTCGGCCTTCCCATTTAGCTTCCCAACGCTTAACGCCCCCTCCATGGACAGCTTCTTACCTAACGAGAAGCAATTCCACAAGGATTTCGCACTCCCTGCTTCTGAGCCTATACTGGAAAGTTTTGGATGTCTATTTCTCAGGGTCGTACCTAGGTGGGGTAGGCTTATCATCACCAACCACTTTGTCTGCTTTCAATCGAAGATGGTGGGGATGGCAATCAAAGTCATCGTACCCATGGGCGATATAAAGCAAGTAGAACAACAACCTGGCCTTAGGCTGTTACATCACGGTTTATCGGTTGTAGCACGCAATGCTCAAGAGTTGTTTCTAGAGTTCCGTTCATCCAAAGCTAGAGACCGGGCTCTGGCTTTGATTACCGAGCGATTGGAAGCTACCTTGGAAAACAGTGGAGATTTAGCCAGCCGACCTTTAATCACCTCCATGACTATGAGTAACAGTAACTTCTCCCCACCAATATCAGGTACCAGTATCGAAGGATCGAGTCCTAGCAGCAAATGGATTCAAGAGTACGACATGCACTCCTCTTCTCTACCTCTTATACCAAGCAACCCCAGTAAACTGAACAAATTGCTTGCTAACCAACCTCCCAACGGTCCGATGCACATCACATGCCTGACTATTGGAACTCGTGGTGATGTGCAGCCTTACATTGCCCTATGTAAAGGACTTATGAAACATGGTCATACCTGCCGTATAGCTACTCATGCAGAGTACCAAGACTGGATCGAATCGCATGGTATTGAATTCAGAGTAGTTGCCGGAGATCCCGGAGAATTAATCAAGCTGTGCGTCGATAATGGTATGTTTTCTATCTCATTCTTGAGAGAAGGAGTATCCAAGTTTCGCAGTTGGATAGACGAGCTGTTGGTTTCTGCCTGGGAGGCTTGTCAAGGCACCGAAGTTTTAATCGAATCGCCTACCGCCATGGGGGGTATTCATATCTCCGAGAAGCTACAGATCCCTTTCTTCCACGGGTTTCCAATGCCCTGGACTAGGACGCGTGCTTTTCCCCACCCCTTTGCCATACCTGAGCATCAGATGGGTGGTTCCTACAACTACATGACCTATGTGTTGATTGAACAAGTATTGTGGAAGGGTACCAGTTGGCAGGTGAACCGATGGCGTAAGGAGACCATGGATCTGCCTCCCATCACCTTGGACCAGATGAATCCCTACCGAGTTCCTTATCTCTACTCGTTCTCACCTGCGATCGTACCCCCACCAGCCGACTGGCACGATTGGATTCATCCCTGCGGTTTCTGGTTCTTGGACAACCCCAACCCCGGTTGGAAGCCTAGCCCTGATCTGGAAGCGTTCTTAGCTGCTACACCCAAGCCCATCTATATCGGTTTTGGATCCATTACTGTGCCGGATCCTGAACAGGCTATTCAGACCATCATCGACGCGTCGATAGTTGCAAACGTACGGGTCATCTTTTCGGAAGGATGGTCATCACGTATGGACGGTGCCAACAAGAAGACCATCAAGTATCCTGATAACATCCTGGTGGTAGATTCGGTACCACACGACTGGCTGTTCACTCAGGTTGCCGGTGTAGTTCACCACGGTGGTGCCGGTACCACTGCTGCTGGTCTGCGAGCCGGCGTACCGTCCGTAATTAAGCCGTTCTTTGGGGACCAGTACTTCTGGGCACAGCAAGTGCAGAGCATGGGGGCTGGAGTCTACCTGCGTCAGCTTAAGACTGCTAAATTAGCCGCCGCTCTCACCGCACTCTCCGACTCCAAAATGATTGAGAAGGCCCATTCCATTGGTGTACAGATCCGGGCTGAAAAGGGGGTGGAGAACGCTATTTCTTTCATCTACCGTGATTTGGCTTACGCTCGACAACGCCTCAACAAAGATGGAGAAGATAACTGTAATGATCTAGATTCTAATCAATTTGACTCTGGTCTCCTCTCTATTGAGGACGAGTACACCATGTCTCAGGAATCCGATTCTAACGGCTGGTGCATTGTCTCTAACCAGAAATCCGAAAAAGCTTAAAAAATCAGTTTATATATTTTTAGCTTAGCTTCATAACTTTTACTATTAATAAATTAGCCTTCAATTTTGTCTAAAATTTCTAAGGATATGTGTCTGGTCTTTAATCCTTTACAAGTTTTTAAAGATTTATTAAGGTAATATAGTTTTTTGGTTATATCTATATGAGGTTTTAAATAGCTAGTAGTCATAGATAACATTCGAATTTTAACTTTAGGTCAAAAGCTTTTTTTTCTTGTTTTTATAATTCGTATTCTATCATACAATATATAGTAGCTCTAGTTAGCCTACCTTTTTCAATATTCTAGTGCATTTTAAAGATATATAGTAATCAAAAAAATAAAACTTATATCTAAAATTTGCATATTTTTTAAAGTGAATGTCTTCATTACAATCAAGATCAACTTAATTTAAATTACTTTTTCAAACGAAAGTTGTTGAAAAGCTTATGATTTTTTTAATATATAAATTATTTTATACATTTTTGAATATAAACAGTATATAAATATACTAAAATTTGGCAGCTAAATTGATTACTATGTATAATAGATGTAGATATTGGTATATACTTCATTTAAATTTCAATATTTAGTTTAGCATCTTAACAATTCTCATTTTCAATTTTCGAAAAAGCTCAGTTACGATTTTCTACGTCATTTTATCATCTGTTATAAAACTTGAAAAGTTGTGTAGACTATTTTTGATTTTTACAATACAAAAATATGGGTATGTTGAAAGATATATTTAAATTTGACTTAGGATTTACACCAGACGTAATTTTTAGTTTTATTACTTATAAGCTTAGTATTGTTTTAATTTATAGCAAGTGGCACAGACGAGACAGTATGTAGGTCGTAGCTGGGGTTTTGCGATACTGGTATCTATGATTGGTATAGGAATGGGTATTTTCTTTCTCTTAAGCTTGAGTTAAAACATTTTTTGAACTAGGAACTTTCTTACATAAATATGCAGACCCTTCGAAAGTTAAAGAGAACGAAATTAAAAAAGTTAATGAGGAGCAAAACGAAACTAATGTAAAGAAATGAGTACCAAGAGTTTTAAATCTTTTTTCTAAAAGTTAATATTTATTACTTTTAAATGTCAAGTTGATACAAAGTAAGACTTTTAAAAGTAAATACCAGCTTTTGAGTACGATTCATTTTGTTTTCAAAAAAATTAAATTTATGCTTGAAATTTAAATTTAATAGGGATTTAAAATCTTAATCAACAAAATAATTTTACTTAATTTGGTACAAACAAATATAGTGATTTGCATTAATTATTAATCTAGACTTTTATTTATAGTTAGCTATTTTAGGAACCAAAGCATAGATAGGTTCTAAAATACTGATGAAAACATGATTTACACCAATAAATTATTCAAATAATATATATATATATTATCATTGTTGTTTTAAACCTGTACAAGGTTTTAATACAAATTACAAACATTGCATTTTTTGACCCTTTTAAAAAATAAACTATTTATTATGTTGGATAGAGCTTCTATAAAATATTAATTAAGTTGCTCTAAGGTTCTATCTCAATTTAGAAATTAAATATTTTTTGGTATATATTATAAAACTAAACCTAAATTGCTAATAAGATTAATATTTTAATATTTTCCAAAATCTAAACTATAAAATTCAAATATTAATTTAAATATATTATAATCTATAGAATAAATTTTCAGTATTTTAAACAAAATAAAAAATAATTTCTATTTTATTTTATTCATTAATAAATATAATTTAAAAAAATATAAATTTATCTAGTAGTTTGTTATATTTTTAATTATTTTTTACAATAACTGCCTTTTCTAACTTTGTAAAATATTTAATATTCAGCTTTTTTATAGTTTATTTAATTATTTATTATATTTTTTATTAATAGTAGTTAATTAGTTAGTTTATATAAAAATCTAGCTAGTAAAAGTTAAATAAATATTAAACTTATATTTAAGGTTTTTATTTTAGTTATATGTTTTTTTAATTCTATTAATAATAGCAAGCTTTTAATTTTAAGTTTTCTAATATCTATAAAAATTATATTAAAGCTAATAAAGCTAAAATTTTAACTAATATAAGTGTAAAGTCTTTATATTTTACTTAGTTTTAATTTTAATTTTATTAAAATAACTAATTATATATATGATTAAGATTTTGTTAAAAATATAATTTAAAAAACTAATTTTGATTTTTTTAATATATTAGAAAAATATGCTAACAATTTATAAAATAATACTAGTAAACTTAAAATAAAAAATTATAAATATTTACTATACTATATAATATAAAGCTATAATTTACTATCCTAATAGTATTATAAAATTAACTAACTATAAATTTACATATTTATAGCTAAAAGTTAAAAACTATTATAATTTTAATAAATATATTTAAATATATTAAAATTATTATTAATATTTATAAAATATGATTTAATTTAAAAAATATAATATATTGAATAAAAATAAAAATTTATTATTAGTTACTATTTTTTAATAAAATTTATATATATTTAATTAATTAATATTTTTTAAACTAATATAGAAAAAAAAATTAAAATATATTTTATATTATTATTATAGTAACATTAAATTAAAAATAGAAAAAATAATTAATTTTAGCTTAAATATAATAATATATATATAGTTAATTTAACTTAAATTTAATTATTTATATATTAAGTAAAAATAATAGCTTATATAAACTAAAATTAATTATAATAAAAAATTATTTATTTTAATAGAGTTATAATACTAAGTAAATATTAAAATTACTTTTAATTTTCTTTATATATTTTTTAATAATAATACTAAATATAACTAAATAGTAATAAGTTTAATTATACTTATAATTATAGTATATAAAGTAATATTTATTAACTAACTATTATTAAATAAATAATAAATAATTAGTAAATTTAAATAAATAATAGCTTAAAATAGTTAATATAAAGCTATATACTTATTAACTTTAAAATTTTCATTTTTTTTAAATTGAAAGCTAATAATTAAGCTTAAAAATAAAAATAAAGTAAATAAAAAAATTTAATTAATAACTTAAATCAAAAATAATAAATAAAAATATATTAAATTTAAATTAATAAAATCAAATTTTAATTAATTAGCTATAATTAAAATAAAATAAAATAAATAAAATAGAAGAGTATAAATTTTTATTATATAAAATATATAGTATTAATAAATTTAGTTTTTATTTAAGTAAACTATTAAGTTACTATAAGTTTAATTATAATTTTAAACAATTAAGTAAATAATTATTTATTATTAAATGCTTTTAAATATAGTTTTAAATTTTTATAATGTAAATATTAATTTATTATTAGTAGTTTAAATATATCTTTAGTTATAAAAACAACTAAATATAAAAAATAAAAAAGCTATAAAATAATTTAAAACTAACAAGTAAAATTTTTAAAAATAAAAATAAAAATTATAACTTATACTATTTTAATACTTAATTTTAAAAAAAATTATTTACTTTAAATTTTTTAAAATTACATTTAAACTAAAAACTATAAATTTTTATAGTTTAAAGCTATAATTAACAAGTATATATTAAGAAAGTATACTATTATATAATATAGTTATATAAAACTTTATTTTAAGTATTAAATATTTAACTTTTATTTTTTAAATATATTTTAAAAAGTAAATAAATATAAAAAAAATATATTTCTAACTTATACACTATATATAAATTTACAATTATTTTAAATAGTTTATAAAATTATAATATATTAAATCTTTACCTTAATATACTAGTATTTTAAAATTTTATATATTATTTATGTAAATGTTTTAAATTTAGTTTATCTATTTAAAGAAAATATTGGTTTAAATAATTTATTACTAATTATTATTAATAGAGATTATATAATGTTAAATTTAACTTATTATAATTAATTTAAAATGTATTGAAAATTATTAGTTATAAGACTAGTACTATATATAAGAAATATATTCCAGTTAAATTACTTTAACAAAGAAACTATATTATAAGAATATATTTATAATAGCAATTTTGAAAAATATAAACCAACAGGTATTAATTAGTAGTACCTATCTACACTATTACTATCCCAATCTTTATATATTCTTTTAAAATATGTAAGGAATATTAAATAGATGTTGACTGAAATTGAGCTTGCTAAATTTTTAGTTATATCTAAACTTTATAGTTTCTATACACCCTCTATTATTATCCTTATACAATTATAGGTTTGCTTTATACCTATTATAAAAATAATTTATTAAAATTGATAATTTTTTATATAAAAATGTGCTTTATTTATTAACAAAGCATAATCAGCCCTTTAACAGATATTTTCCTCACATATATGTAATAATAACCTAAAACTTTAAGCACCCAACTTTAAATTGTAAAGCTAACCTTACATATTCTATTTTAAAACATAATATTTAAAATATAGTTACAGCTGGTATGATTTTACTCTTAGAAAAATAAAAAAAACGATTTTATTAAAAAGATCAAATGGGATCTAAATGTATTGGTAGAGTATATGCACTCAGATCAAGTTTAAACTTAGTGGTTAGCCTTAGAGATTTAATCGATATCCATGTTAGTCTCTTCACCCTTAACTTCCTCAGCTGGAGTCTCGGGGGAGGTCTTTGGGGTATCTTTAGGAGCTTCAGGTACGGCAGGCTTGGGCTTAGGCTTGTTGAGGATGGGGGTAGCGAAGTTGATGAGCTGTTCACGTTTTTGTCTCAATTGGGCAACAGTTAAACTGGGGGTCTGGTACTTAGGTAGAGCGGCGAGGGCAGCTTGTTCGTCATTGAGCCACTTCTGGATCTCTTCAACCTTAGCAACAACTTTCTCCTTCTCAGCTTCTTCAATGTGTTCGTATTTCTCCTCAACGGAGCGGGCTTGCTGATCAAATTTGCTTAGAGCTTCCTGGAGCTGCTCTACAGCATAGGGACGCTCAGAAGTCTGCCTGTAACGGTCAATGACGGGTCCACCAACCTGGTTAAGTTCTTCCAATTTGTTTAAGTAGACGCTCTTAGTAGTATCCTCACCGTCACCGTATAACCAATCTTCGGTCTCGTTAAGGTTTTGGATGAAGCTTTCTTTGAGGTTGGGGTCGATGAAATCGGCATAGGCACCACTAAGCTTGGAGCGGGTTTCATAGACGTATTCTTCCAAAGCATTCTTTGAGGTTTCGGTATCGATGACCAATTTGTCGGAAGCGTACATCTCATTTTCAGCTTCGTTATAACGAGCAAGGACAGAGGCTTCGAGAGCAGCAGTCATGCTGACGACTGGAAGATCGTGTTTACGGATGATTTTCTTGGTCTTCTTGGGAGCTGTAGGGTCGACTTCTTCACCTTCTACAGGAGCTTCTTCTTGAATAATTTCTTCGGCGATGTGGGCACTTTCTAAGCTGACGACACCATTTAAGTTGAGCTTAGCCTTGACTTTGACAGTTGAGAGTTCGCCTTCAGGGATGGAGGTGACGTTCTTTACAGCAAAAGTACCGACCCAAGGGTTAGTACCAGCAGGGAGTTTCTTAGGATTGGAGTACACGGCTTGGAACTCGAAAGGCTCTTTACGGTAAAAAGTCAAAATCTTGGAGGAAGGAACGGGGTTCTTAGGAGCAAAGACATCGACTTCGGATTCAGTGGCATCCGAGATCGAGGTCCAGGTGAATTTAATAGGGTAGTTATGGATATCTGTTACTGAGAAGTCACGAACCTTAAAGACGGGGGAAAGAATAGCACACTGTAAAGCACAACCACGAGCGACGGCTTCATCCTGGTTGAGAGTGAAGCTGAGTTCTTTACTCAAAAGGCTAGAAATCTTTTCCTTGATCGAAGGGATACGGCTGGATCCACCGACAACTTCAACGGAGTAGATCTGATCGCTGGACCAACCTACTTCAGTAAGAACATCACCTAGAGGCTTGGCTAATCTTTCGAGTTGATCTTGGATCAGCTCTTCAAACTCTTCACGCTTCATCATGGCGGAAACATCCTTGTCATTCATAATGGATTCGATGTTAAGAGGAGCTTGGAGGTTGGCTGATAGAACCTTCTTAAGCTTTTCACATCCAGTACGAAGACGGAAAGTAGCTTTAGCGCTGCTAAGGACATCAATCTTGTATTTTTCCTGGAATACTTTGGCAAAGTGGTTTACCAATAGTTCGTCAATGTAACGACCACCAATTTTATTGTCGTAGGCGGTAGCTTTTACAGTAAGCTGGCCTTTAAGATAAGTGACAGCGGCAACATTGTATCCAGAGTGACCAACATCAACAATGATTACGTTACGGGGATCGGATTCAGGTAGATCGGTTTTAGTGATACCATATCCAAGAGCTGAAGCGGTAATTTCATTCATAAGACGTAAACAGTTAAGGTTGGCTATTTTACAAGCATCAAGAAGAGCGTGACGCTGTTTATCAGTATACCATCCGGGAACGGAAACAACAACATCAGAAACTGGGAGTTTTAATTCGGCAGCGGCAGTATCACGAAGTTTAGCAAGGTACATAGCAGTGAGCTGGGTGGCAGTGAAAGTAGTTGGTTCTCCCTTGTAATTAACTTTAACACCAACTTGACCATCAACGTCAAGTAACTCAGCGTTAATAAACCTCTTTTCAGTACCTTGAATCTCAGGATCATCAAAAGTTCTACCTAAAATGCGTTTTAAAGAACCAACGGTATTTTTGAAGTTGCTGGTTTCCTGGAATATATTAGATTTTTTTTAATTAAATTATCTTACTTGTGTCTTGGCTGATTCACCAATATATCTCTGTTTGTTTCCGAATGATACTAAAGCACTATAATTAAGTTAGCATTTGAATGTAAATGTAAAGTTACGGTGTATCACGGTTGGAGACTTCATTGGTAATAACATCAATACCACGGTTTCTGGCAACAGCGATATATGAAGACAAATTTCCTAAATCGATACCTACTACTGACATTTTTCTATTCTAATTTTCAAACTTAAACTTTGATAAAAGATTTTAAATAAATAAATATTTTCACGGATAACTTTATTTCGAAATTTTAAAGGTTGGCTTTAAATATTCATTTTAGGTCCTTCTAGAATAACCCATCATGATCCACTAGAAATAAGAAACAGTACATCGATTTCATTCGCTAGATAGATAATTAAGTAAGAATAGTCCGTGTTCCAATTCTCCAAAAGAAGTTCTTGTAATCTTCTCTAAATTGAGAACCTTACAAGTTTTAAATGATTCGTCAAGAGTGAAACTACTAGGAGTGCATTATAAAGCTGAGCTTCCTTTCGTTACAAGACTGCTATAGTTGGTGTTGTAATAGTTCCTTACCAAATTATTTGAATCAAAGTAGCATCACCTAACTGCCTTAAATAATTGTGAAAGTGCTTTAAATATTACTAATAAATCTATACAATACATCAGTATAGAATAAATTTCATTTAGGTGAAATAAAACAAATAACTTCTCATTTTTACTAATAAAGTTTCCAAAAATTTAGTAAACTAATTGTAATTAGAGCCAATCAATAATTTAAAACTAATCGATTCATATTTGAATAGCAAACTTTCTTATTTAAAACCTCAAAGTCTTATTAAAATACTTTTAAATAAAAATGGCAACTTCCAAATTTGATTTTAAGTTAGAAAGTTAAACTCAACTTAATTTGGAAAAAATAGCTACATTTTGATGTTGGATCTCCAAAACCTTACCAAAAAATATTAGCTAAAAAATAGAAAGTTTGATTGGTTTTTTCAACTAAGTACAACAAACGTATTTATGTACTGAGTGTTGTAGACAAGGTATAATATTAATTTTTCATATTACTCAATATAAATAAAATAATTAAGTTTTTTAACATGTGATATAAATGCTTGATCATTTGGATAAATCAAATACTGAAACTTAGTTTCTTGTGCCTTAAAAAATTAGAATTTTTAAATAAAATATTGTAATAGAAATTCTTAATTCAATTTTAACTATTTAAAGCTTAAATTCTTTTTATATTTTTAATAAAATTTTAAAATATAAAACTGAAACCTAAAATAACTTGTTACTAAATAAAATAAAATATAATAGTGCTATTTTTGAAAATATATTGCTTAAAAAATTTTTTTTGTCATCTATATTAAGAATATTTTAAATAGCTAAAAAATATATGCTATTTTAATTTTATATAAATTTATAAATACTATTTTATTTATTTTTACTTCATTACTTTTTTTCTAAAATTGATCTAATAATAGTTTAGTTAATAAATTATACTACTATTTTTTAATACTAAATATTTAATATACTATACTTTATTTATAACTTTATATAATTAATTTTCAGTATAATAATTAAGTATTTATTATTTAAGTGCTACTAATTTTAAAATAATTTACTTTATTTATAATTATAAAGATAATTTAAAAAAATAACATTAATGTAATTAATATTTATAATAAAAGTAATATAAAAATAAAGAATTATTTTTAAAAAAGAATAATACTTAATTTTTTTTTTAAAAACTAAAACTTTTAAACTAAAATATTATATTTAAATATATATAAAGATTATTAAAAGTAATAAAAATAAAAATGCTATAAAGTATATTTTTTAAAATATAGTTTTTAATAAAATTTAAATAAAATATTTATTATTTTAATATGGTTAAAAATTAATTTAAATATAAAAATAAAGAAAAAGCTATTTAAAATAGTATTAATTAAGTAAATTTTTTATAATAAATTATATAATATAATATAGTTAACTTAAACTTTAAATATAATAAGTTAAAAGTTATATATATATATATATAAATAAAGTAGTTTATATAGAATAAAAACAGAAAATAAAATAAATAATCTATAATTTAAAGTAAAAATTCTAATATTTTAATAAAAAACTCTAATATAAAGTTAATAAAGCTAATAAAAAAATTAAATTAATAGTAAGTTATTTATTAAATAAAGCTTTAACTTTGCTTTTTAGTTTTTTATATATACTTTTTATTATATTACTAAATATAACTAATATATAATAAGTTTTATGTCTAATTATAAATTATTATGCTAAATAATACAGTAAAATAAAATTAATATTTTATTATTTTATTAAAAAATATATATAAAGGTTTAAAAAGATAGATATTAGTAAAACTTAGTTAAATAAGCTAAGTAATAAAACTTATAATATTATATTATTTAGTTATATATATAGATAATTTTAAAACTTTTAATATATTTTACTTAAAGTTATATAAAAACTAAATTTTTTAAAAATAAATAATATTTTTAAAAGTATTATACTTTTTAAAAATTTAAATAATATTATTAATAAGCCTTTTTTTCTACTAGCCTTTAGTTTTTTATCTAATTAAATAACTATTTTCTTAAAAAATTTTAGAAATTAATTATATAAATTCAATTTTACTTTATATTATTAAATTTTTCTCAAGTTATAAAATTAAGCTTAGCTTTTATTATACTTAAAAATAAATTATAGTTTGTATAGCTTTCTACTTATTAATTTTATAATAAATATATATTACTAAATACTTAGTATTTAAAATTTAAAAAAATATTTAAAAAATATATATATTAAATAATATTTAAATAAGAAATATTTTATAATAAAAAATTTATTATATTGACTTTAAAGCTTTTAAATTCTTATAAACTATAATTTATTATATAATTAAATTTATAATTTTAATTAAGTTAATATTTATAATTTTTATTTTTAATATTATACTTATTAAATTTATATTTATTAATTTAAATAATACTATTTAAAAAGCTAGTATTTTTAAAAAGTATACTTTTAATATATTTTAATTATTTTTTTAAGTATTTTAATAATATTTTATAAATTTTAAAAGCTATTTAATTCTATTTATACTTAAAAACCTATAAAAATTAATAATATAACTTTATAATTTATTAAACTAAGCTTATTAAAACTGTATGCTTTTAAAGATAGCTTTAAATATATAGTAATATATATAAATTAGACTAATTAAGCTAATAGTTTAGCTATTTTAAAATATAATTAAGCTAATAAATAGGCAATCAGCTACTTTTGAAAGTAGCTGATTTCAATTTTAAAAATTAAATAAAAATAAATTAAGCTAATAAAATTAGCTAAAAATAAATATTTTAATTATATTTATTTACTTTTTATATATTGAAAAGTATATAATATTTAGTGCACTCTACCAAAAATTATTAAAATTTTAAAAATTTTAAAGGGTGAACGCTACTTTTGA
>JAWQFY010000410.1:0-32653 GCA_037055185.1 Capillidium rhysosporum | reverse complement strand
TATCTCCTACACCAGCGGCAGGTAAACGGTTAAGACGGGCACCGATACCGTATACTGAGATGATATATAAGTTCTTAGCTCCTGAGTTATCAGCACAATTGATAGTAGCAGCTACTGGGAGACCTAAGGCCATACGGAATTTGTTACCGGAAGCACCACCACGTCCTTTTAAAATTGATTAATTTGATGTCGAATTTTTCGAAAAAAAGAATTTTTGATAAAAGTTTCTGAAATTGATAATATAATACATACCACGTTTTGACATCTTTATTCAGTTACTATTGATGGAAAAATAAAAGGGTTAATTAGGATATGATCGATATCAAAGATTACCAACGTTTCGGCTGGAAAAGGGAGAATTGTGCAAGCCATCCATCTAAATAACTAAGGCCAATGAAATTTGCTTTATTAATTGGTCATATAAATTAAAATCGTTTAGTTTTGACAAATTTTTTAACAAATTAAAAAAACTTAGTAATCTAAGATATTTCAGATTAATTCGGAAGTATACAGCTTTCTAGTTTATAAAATTTCTGTTTTTTTTGTAGTATATATCAAAGATTATCTTTACATATAGATATGTGATAAATCCATGATTTATTAAACCTTATTGTATATTCAACTATTAAAATAAATATACTAAGATACACTATATACCTTTTTTTAAAACTTTATATTTAAAATGTTAAATAAAATGCTAATTATATTTGTTTATTTAGAAAGCAATTTGTATAGCTAAAAGTAATGTAAAAAGCTATCTAACTATTTTTATCAATGTAGACAGTTTTTATAAGTTTAAAATAAACTATTAATATATTTTTTAAATTATTAAATCTAATATATAGGTAAATTATTTTATTTTATTACTATATTAGTATATGTAAATCTTAAGTTTTTTTAGTATCCTATCTTCTAAATTACTTTAAATTTACCTTTTAGAGTGGTCAGATCACCTTAAGAAAAAAATTGCTTATTAATATAAATTAATAATTTTACTATAATATATACTAATAAATATTTTTAATATAAACAACTATTTTAGTTATAGCTATATTTTTAGTATTATTTAAATCTAACTTAATCAACTAAAAATAATATTATAAATATACAATATATATATAGTAATTAAAAAATATAACATTAATATATAACTAAAATAAAGAAAGTAATAAACTATATATTTACTTTTTATATTATAAAATATGGTTTTTAAAAAATATTTTGAAAATAATAAAATAATAAATTTAAAATTTAAAAAATTTTTTATTTTTAGTTTAACTATACTAAACTAAAAATAGTATATTAATTTTATATCCTATGTAATACTTGTTTTAAATAATAATATTTTATTATTTTAAAAATATTTAATAGTTTTAGTTTATTTTTTATTATTTTTCTAATATTTTATAAATGTTTTTCTGCAAATTTTACAATAAATTATTAGAAAATAGTTTTATAATTCTTATTAATATAGCAGCTTAGCCTTTTATTAGTTAAAAAATGCTTTATTTATAGTTTTTAATAATTATTTTACTAAAATTTTAATATTAAATTTAGCTATTATTAATAGAGTTTAAAGCTAAGTTATTAAATTATTTTTTTTATAAAATTTACAAATTTATAATTATTTTACTTTAGCTTTTTAAAATATTTTAATTGTTACAAATTCTATTATTAATAATATTTAAATATAATAAATTATTTAAATAAACTTTAAAAATATTTAATAAAATCCTTTAAATAATTAAATATATATATATTTATATTATAAAATTCTAAATTAAAATTAAAATTTAAAAAATAAAAAAATTTAATAAACTAAAAAAAAATTTAAACTATTAAGTAATAAAATTAATAGATATAAATAAATAAAAATATAATATAAATAAATAAAAATATAATATATATAATAGCTATAAAATATATATAAACTAAAAAATAATTAAAAAATAATTAAAAAATAATTTAAAATTAAAAATTAAGTTTAAAGACAATTAAGATAAATAAATAAAATTTAACTACATTATATAAAAAAAGCAAAATAATAAAAAATAAAATAGAAATTTTAAAATAAAAGTAATAAATAAATAAAAATAAATTTACTATAGTATAAATATTATTTATAAAGAAAACAATTTTAATAATAGACTAAAAATAGAAAATAATATTTTTAAGCTAATATAATATAACCTTAATAAGAAAATTTAAGAAAAACTAAAATAGAAAGAAAAAATACTTTATTTAATATTTAATAGTAGCTTAAAAAGTCTAAAAATTTGAAAAAGGTAATTATTCTAAGAAGAAAAGTAAAGATAAATTTTAATAAACTATAATACTATAAAATTTAATTAGAATAATAATGATAAACTTAATTATATACCTTCAAATTATAAAATTTTATATATTTTAAGATAAAAAAGAGCTTTACTACTTTAATAGTGATAGTAGTAAATAAAATATTATTAAATATATTTTAGCTTAATAAATTTAAGTTAGTGAGGGAAAAGAAGAATAGAAGCTAATTAAATATTTTTAACAAAAAGTGATCTTTTATTGACAAGTTTTTTAAATATTTAATCTTTTCTAAAAAGTTTAGATTAAGTTCTAAATTATCAAATCAGATAATCCTAAAATATAACAAACTAGCATATTTATAATTTAATGCCTTTAAGATTAAGCTTATAAATAAATAACAAAAAAATTAATATTTAATCCCTTTTTTTAAAAATTTAGTTAGTATAATACTCATTTGGATATTATTAGTTAAATTAATATAGTTGATTAGTACAACTGAATTTTATTTTTTTCTGTTAATAAATTATAGCAAACACTACAGTATTTAATTCCTAGCCTTCCAACTTCGTTTTAAGCTTATATTTTTTCACATATTTATTATAATGAATTAAATGCATTTAAAAGTTAAAAAATATACATATGAAAATGCAGTAAATCTAAAATTAAGATAGTATAGCTGTTAACTTAATTTAAAATAAAAGCATGCTTCGGAAAAAGCGAGGTAAAGGTAGCTACACGCTTGAAAAATAAATATATGAAGGGGTGGGAATGAAAAAATGAGGTGAATATTTAGTCAACCACTATATCGTCAAAAGACTCAAGGGCCGGCTGTAGAGGAGAAGAATCCTTGTTCAAATAAGCTTTGAGGTTGAGTAGAGCAGAGAGAGGGGCCGGTATGAAAGTATAAGTTTTACCCTGCACCCAAGCCCAGGACTCGAGATGGTTAGGTTTAGTTTTTGGGCCGTGTACGCAACAGTAGGTGTGCTGAGCACCTTCAAATTCCACCAATTTATCGGGGTGGACGCAGGTTGTATGGAATGTGTGGTTGCAGTTGGGAGCACTGCAACGTAGACTAACACCACCCTTGTTCTTACAACGGTAACAGGAGTTGGGGAAAGTGGTGACATCCAACTCTTTAATCCCGGTGATGTAGGCACCTACCCCATCCGGACACTGCACAAAATCGATACCACGTACGAACTTCGCGCATAGGGGGTGTGCGAACGCGTCCCCATCCTTAGACAGGGCTAGCTTTCCATCTACCAGTCGGCATAGCACGCATCGTGGAGTAAAATCTAAAGAGATTCCAAGGTCGGAAGGTAGCATGGAGTGAGGCGAATAACTTGATCCACTCTTACTGGTAGCGTTATGCGTGAATTCGGCAGTCAGGTCGCTTGGTGCGGTAGAATCCACGCTCATTTGCCTTAAAGTGCGTTTTCTAGGAGGGTTGAGGCTGTCGGTAGGCTCAAACCTTCCGATCGGGTGCGATCTGAGACTGTTTTTAGTCAACCTTTTGCTTTCTTTCTTTAAAGTAAAATCATTTTCTGGAAGCATAGCAACCGATTTGTTTGGTGCTTTTTTCTTGGAAGCTGGCAACTTCCTTGACGCTGAAGCTTTGACAGCTACTTTTGGTTTATGTTTGGTTGTTGGTTTAATGCTTTCTGGGGCGTCTATGTTGATCAGATGCTTCATAAAGATCCCCATATCGATCTTGACGTTATCACTTGCACATGTACAGGCCTTAGCCTTGGCACCTATCGGAATCCAGTAATCGGTAGCGAAGTTAATAGACTCCGCTACGTTATAACCGAGGTTATACCCAGAGTGGTAGCCACCGGGGAAGGTGATGATAAACTCGCCTTCGTACTGAACTACCTTATTCACTTTGATGGAATCAGCAGCCAGCACCTTGGGCGATGCGACGTATGATTTGTGGCGTAGGAACTCGGGGCATTGTTTACGATCATAGGGGAATTTACTCTGCATAACTCGCTCAAAGTATTCCCGTTTGGAAGGAGGTATCGCATACCACTGTTTTGGAGCACCTTGATGTATGTAGTTTATCGAAAACAAGTCCATATCCTCCACGTGCCAAGCGAAACTGGACTGCCACATACCAAAGTATAGGTAGGGTGAGTTGACTCCAGGTAGTACTTTACCAATCTGGTGTAACAGATCGTGCAAGTTAGTTAAGTTCCAATGTTGAATGCTGCTGTCGAACAGAGTTCCAGGTAAATCTGCTCCATAGAAAGGTCTCTTCGAAAATAAATTTCTCCAGTAGTAACGTTCACACTCTTGGAGGTATTGGGGGGTATAAGTCGACTTATCCACTTTCCAATCTACTACAGGTTGAGGTATCGTATTTCTAGTATTACTTTTACCACTCGATTTAAAAGCACTTTCTCTATTTAACAAATCAGTGGCACTTGAATTGAAGAAAGAGCTGTCTTCTAAGTTAGTTAAAGTGGAATCTAAATTCGAAGAAGAAAAATCTAAAGAAGGTGTTTCGGTTGGTACCGGTGGTTGAGCTGGTAAAACATCTCGTTTACGGATATTTCTAGAAGGATATATACTTTTACGGTGGGTCGGACCAGAATCAGGTAGAGGTGGTTTATATTTTTCGGAACAACTTAAATCTCTAAATTCAGAAACAGTAAAAGATTTGTTGGAAAGTACATTAGTTTGGTGAAATACACCAGTTTGTCCGAAAAAATTCTGTTCGATCGGATGCTTTATATTTATACTTTCTAACTTCTTTTCGATATCTAACTTAGTTCCATCCCATTCAGGTGGAGGTATAATTTTAATAACACCGTACTGTAAACCGATAGGAAGTACTGAATTAACGAAGTTGGTAAAATCTTTGAACTGTGACAAACTCGGTTCGAACACCGGTATGTTACCTTCTGGAAACATTTTATAATCTAAATCTAATTTCTTCTTCAACATCTATTGTTCGTTCGTAACTTAAGCCTGAGGCGTGTGTTGGAGTTTTAAAATTAAGCGACTAAATCTTTTCAAAAAAAACTGTATTAAGTTAAAATTTCAGTTGTCGCAAATTTTAAATAGGGTTTAGTAAAATTAAACTTAGTAAATTAATCGCATCAGATTGGATAAATTCTCTACTCCGATTTTCAAAGTTTCCAAATTTAATTACACTTCTTTACCCACACTTTATTTGTATAAGAACGCCCCACACCTCACCTTTTCTAAATTTTAGTCCTAATATTGCATAAAAGGTGAGTTTTGAATTCGGTAGTAAAATTTAAATCGATCAGTACAGCTTAGTATAAGTGTAGTTCAAAGGTGTTCAACTCATTTAATGTAAAGGGTCTTACTTTTTAATGTTTTCTCGAAAAGTGTATTCAAATAATTTGTAAAAATTAAATAAGGAATTAGTTTAATTTTTTTTTTTAATTTTACATGGGAAGTTCTGAACTGTAATATATAACTTCAAAAGTTTATAGTAGATAGTGTTGATGTAATCCTCTTTATTTAGTCAAAGCTACTAGTTTCGGAAAAATATTTTATTACAAAGGGGTACAAAGGGAATCAAAATCATTATTATCATTATTCCTAAATAAGAATATTTAACTTTAAAAAGTATTATCTTACTTTCAATTATAAATATCTTTCTTTAAATTAATTTAATCTTAAAATCAAGCTTATTAAAATTATTTTATTAAATACACTTTTTATAAATATAATTTATGTTTATTATTTAAATTTAAATATAAAAGCTATTTTATGAAACTTAATTATATTTAAATTAATTACTATTGTTAATTTATTATTTATATAAACCTACTACTATAAGGAGAATAGGCACTAAATAAGAGTTTAGATATAGTTTATATTACTATATAGTATATTCCTTTATAAGGAAACTAACTATTTTATAGTATTTACTAAATAGGTAATTTTTTAACTAATTTTATTAATTAAATAAAATAGTATTAAAATTTTAGATTTTTAAATTATTAAAAAATAATAATGCTAATAAAATAAGTAAAAATTAAAATATTTTATATAAACTTTGCTTAGTAGGTTTACTTTTAATAAATCTTGTAAATTTAATTATTAATTATTATAAATTTAGTATTAAATAGCTATATATAATAATTTAATTCTATATATGTATATTTATCTAGCCTATTTTTTCTTATTAGTTTTTTTTACTATATTATTAAACTTACTTATTTTAATATTTACATTATAACTTTATTATTATTTTTAAAAGTTTATTAAAGTTTACTATATTTTAAACTATCTTTAAAATTATATATTTTATTTAAAACTATATTAATCTATTTTTATAAAGTTTATTTTAATTTATATATTAATTTTTTAGTATTTATAAATAATTTTTCTAAAATTTTTTAGTTTAATTTTTAATATTTTTTAAATCTTTACTAAATAATATAAACCTAATAAGTAAGAATTTATTTAATTTTTTTTTTAAATATATTATAAATTTTATAACTTGAGTAATAAATACTTATAATATATATTAATTTTTTTAAAACTAATAAACTAAGATTATATATAAAATAAATAGTATAAAAAAATCTAAAATAAATAATTATAAAATTATAAAAAGCTATAATAAAAATTAAAAATTTATATTATATAAACTATTTAATTAAAATTTTTAAAATTTTATTGTATATATATTTATTATTATTATTATTTATATAACTTTTATTTATTAACTTTAAGTATTTTATTGCTTATTTATATTTTTTTATTATTTATTTTTTAATATTTTATATATATATATCTAATTTATTAACTAGTTAGTTTTTATTTAAATATTATATTTATATATATTAATTGCTTTTAAATTTATATTAATATTGAAAAAACTATAAAATATTAAAAAATATATAATATTTAGTATATTTTACTAAAAGTAATTAAAATATTTATATATTTATATATTAAAAAAAATTAATATTTTTATTATTTAATTATTTAAAAAAAAAATAGCTTATACTATACTTATATAATAAGTATAGTAATATAAAAATAAACTAAAGCTAAAAAAATTTGTATATTTATAGCTATTAGCTATAAAAATAAAATATATAATAAAAATTTATACTGCTATATAATATAATTACATAATTAGTAATATAGTTAAAGCTAACTAAAATAGAAAATTAATTAAATATTTAAATTTTACTATTTAAATATATTTTAAATAATAATAAAATATATAAAAAATATATATAATATATATTTATATAGTTTTAATATATTTAATTTATAATTTTATTTGTAATTAGTTTAAATAAATAGCAAAATTACAATATATTAAACTTATATTTTAATATATTGCTTTAAATTTTAAAATAACTAAAATATTAGCTTAATTTACTTTATATAAATAAATAAGTTTAATTTTTTAATATTTTTAAATAGATAATAAACTTTATTTATTTATAAATATAAATATTTTATTATTTTATTTTAACTACTTATAGTTTTTTTTTAAGTTTTTTATATATTAGTATTTTACTTCTTTAATAAATAATATTTTTTAACAAGTTTTTACTTATCTTTTCTATTTTATTTACTAACTTTTTTATTTAAATTTTATAATAATTTATTTATATTTATTATTATTATTTAGTTATAATATTATTTATAAAGTTATTTATTTTAATAATTATAAATCTTGCATTTTTTTAGAATAAAATTAAAAAAAGGTAATATAATAATAATAAAATTTAGCTTATATTAAAATTTAAAAAAATAGATTATAATTTATTAAACTAAATAAATATAAACTTTTTTTAAGCTAAAAGTTAATAATCAAAATTGAAAAATAAAAAATAAAAAAATAGAATAATAACTAAAATTAATGAAAAAAAATTAAAAAAGTAATTTAATAACTAAAATAAAATGCTAAAATAAAATATAAAGAAAAAGTAATACTAAATAAAGTATAGTATACTAAAGTAATAAATAAAAAAGCAATAAATTTAAAATAATGAAAATAATGTATAAAAAATTAATTGTAATTAAATAATAATTAAAAAATTTTAAAAAAAGCAAATATAAAGTTTTAATATATTGCAAAAATAATAAATTAATAGTAATTAGTTTAGTTAATACTCTAAGTATTTAAGTAAATAGTTAAATATTATTAAGTATATTTAGTTATAAGTTTACTATAGTTTTAGTTTTTAAGTAAATAGATAGTTAAATATACTAATTATTTAATTATGAATTTAGATTTTTTTAAAATAAACTTTATTTTATAATTAGTAATAAAAAGCATTTTTAATAGTAAAAATAATTATAAATAAAATATAAAAAATAAAAATGATTTTAATATAACTTACTAAGTTTAAAAAAAGATTAAATTATATTTTTGTAAACTATATAAATAACTTAATAACTATTTTTAAATAGATATTCTATCCTTTAACTTATTATTATTATTTTAACTTTTTATATATTATTTTATTAGTAAATAAGTATAAATAAATATTTAAAAAAAAAGAAAAAAAAAACTAGTAGCTAAATTAAAAAAAAATCTAATAAAGTATAAAGAAAAAAATAATAAAAATACCTAGTTTAGTTAAAATAAAAATAGTAAATCTTTTTATTATATTAGATAAACTAACTATTTAAAGTTTTTTTATAACTAAGCTTTTAATATTATTAAATAAATATTTTACTTATTTGTATATATTAAGTAATAAATTCAAAAATATTAATTTTATACTGCTTTAATAACTAAATTTATATTATTTAATTTTACTATTTTATTTACTATATTTATTTAATATAATAATAATTTATTTTTTTAAATAAATTACTAATAGCTTAATTTATCTTTTAATTATTATTTTATAATATATATTAAAACTACTAGTTATAGTATTATTATAATAAAAGTTTATAATTTTAAAATTTATTAAAATTATTAGTATAAAAATAGTTTTAAACTTAAAAAATCTAATAAATAAGTTAAAAAAGGTTTAAATAAATAATTTTAAAAAATAAAAGTTTATATAGATTTTTATAATACTTATAATTATAATAATAGTAAATTTAGCCTATTTTAAATATATATATATATATATATATATATAATTTAAATCCAAATTTATTAAAAAAATGCTAAAGGAGTATATAAAATGCTTAAATAATATAGAGTTATTACTTTTATATATTTTTTAATTTTAAGCTAGCTAAAACTTAAAATAAATTATATATTAAAATATTAGCAAAATATTAATATATTTATATACTAAAAATTAATAATTAAAAATATACTAAATTTAAAAAATCTATAGAATTTAAATTAAAAAAATTAAAAAATAATGTATATTAAGCTACTAAATAGTAAATAAATAAAATAAATAACTAGAAAAAAAAATTAAATATACTAATTAAAAAGTTATTATTAAAATCATAAATATTTATTTTATTTATATATAATAAAAAAGAAAAAATAGTTATAATATTTAAATATTTTTAGCTATTTTTTACTTATTTTTAGTTATTAATATATTAAAAACAAGCTAATATAATAAGCTTAGTATTTACCTTATTTTAATAATTATTTTTAAAAATTAAATCTATTTATAATTTTTTTAAATTTTATACTACTAGTGAATTTTATAAAATAAAAGTTTTATTAAAAATAAATATATTTAATGTTATTTTATAAATTATTAATTTTTTTTTCTATTATATAAATTAAATAAAGTATAGTTTATATGGATTTTTTTAATATACTTTTAAATAATTTTTGCTAAAATATACTAAATACTATTAGTTTTTTAATATATAAAAAGTAAATAAAAATAAAACTTATTTTTAGCTAATATTAATAGCTTAATTTTTAAAATTAAAATTAGCTTCTTTTAAATGTAGTTAATTATCTATTTATATTATATTCTAGTTATTTTATTTTGGTAATATATATATAGTATAAATTTATAATAAATTAAGCTATTAAATTAGTTTATAGTATAGTTTTTATTATATTTATTTAGATTTAAATTAAACTAATATATAAATTAGCATAAATATAAAATTTTAATTTTTAAGATTTATGTTAAAATTAAAATTAATCATTATAAAATTCATAGCTATAAAATTTAAAAGTAAATAAAAGTTTTGTTTATTAAATAAAAATATTAGTATAATTTTAAAAATTAAATTAATTAAATATAATAATAGAATTAAAACTATAATAATTATAGTAGTTGACATTGGTTTTATCATTGCTATACTTAAAGAATATACATAAAAGTTGGTACATTTATCCTTTTAAAGTTAATCTATATATGTTTATTAAAAGTAAAATTTGGCATTTAATTAGAATTTATATTTCTTAATAAGGCAAAAATATAGTTATTATCAAATTGTAATATATAGATCATAAATAAGTTATAGATTATATTATTAATAGCTTCAAAGCGGTGGTCATATATATAAATGATAAAAGAAAAATCTTATTGTTCTAATAAATATTTACTAATTTGTTAATACTTAATTTAAAATATCTACTTTACTATTTCACCTTAAAAATTCTAAAATGTAAGCTTTTATATGCCTCTTTGCTATAGCATGCTTAGATAAACCTGCTTTTTGATTAGTTAAATGCTAAATCATTCATACGTTTATAGTAAATATTAGATGGAACTAATCATACTACCACCACTTTATTTCTAATATATTGTACTCTATACACCTTTTATATTGGTTAAAATTATTTTCATTCGTCCATTTCGGAATTAAATTTGTGTTAATTTTTTATTCTCAAAAAACGAATTGCTCAAATGATCTACCAATAATTTAAAATTCGGAGTGCTATCTATCCGAAGCTGTACTTTGTTTTTTATTAGATAAGGTTGAAACCTTGAAATTTTATGTGTACATATTTATAATTTTCACCTTGAAACGTTGGCGTTTTTATTTATTAAGTCAACTTAATTGTATACAAAATTGAATTATGCATAAAATTTCAAAGGATAAATTGGATAATTCATAAGTGTATTGAATTTTTAAGCCGCATTTAAATCGAAAATTTTATTTTCAAAATTAATTTTAGTAATAATAAAATTTGCTTGAAAATCAAAATTTATTAAATATTAAATTTCAAACTATAATCTAAAAAGTTCTACCGTTTAGCTAAGATTTTATTTACTAAGTTTTAACCGCACCACGATCAACCAAATCTATAAGATAGTTTTAATAAAAATGCTAAATATAAGTGACAAGGTAGCCCTACGAGGTGAAAGGCTATAACTAGAGCTATACCTGATAGAGCTCTGGTGGCATTATGATTCTATTTTAAGATATTAATTTCAAAAGGCTTCATGAGTACTAGTTTTGTGAAAGCTTTAAATCAAAACTCCAATAGGAAGTTTATAGCTGTATTGTTGAATATAAAGAAGATTAGTTTGTGTAATATTCTGTTTAAAGGGTAGCTCTTTTAAACATATTTCTTAATAAATTTTAAAAATATTTATAGAAACCGTTCCTATGATATAGTGTAGTTGATAAACAATAAAAATTTCATTGTAACTACTTAACTGGATTGAACTTTAATATATTTACAATATCATTTAACTTTAAATTATTTTTAAAAATAGGATATGTAAATATACTTATAAATAAAAATAGCATCACAAAATTTAACATTGTATACTAACGTATTTCAGTTGTAACTTTAGCTGTCTAAGTTTATTCCATCTGCTTTAAGAAGCGCTATTATATTATGTTTAAACTTACCAGCGATAGGAAAATAAGGCTCTGCCCTCTCAAGAGTTTTAACGCCAGATAAAACAAGCTGCCTTGCAAAACAGCTTTCAGAATCGTTATCATTCTTGGTAGCTAACAAAGTTTGATATAAAATAACGTTTGAAAGGGCATAGAACCTAAATATATTTCCGTGGAAATTTATAATATCACTAGATCGTTCTGCAAGCTTAATAGCTTCTGCTGAGGCTATCGAGCATCGCTCATTAAAGTATTCTTTATCTTTTGTGGTAAGTTTAGCAAAAGTTTGGTAGAGTTGAACGAGTGCAGAATAGTATAATAACCTTAAATTAACGAGAAATGGTGCTACGATTTGACTCTCAGCCTTTGAATCGGAAATTTCCCTAAAAGCAAAACTTGGATCAAGCTTACAGTTCCATAAATCTAAATGGTGTCCGGTAGCTTTAGCTAAATTTTCTAACGAAGAAATATCCTTTTGATGAACTAAATCTACAAATTTAAATTTCGAAGCCATTAAAAATTTCAATTGGCACAACTCAGCTAACAATATATTATATATCATCGAAGCTTTAGCTCTAACTCTATCAAAAATATCGGTAACATCGCTTATATCCACTTTATAATATGTCGGTCTTGGTGGAGTTGAATAGAAGAAATCGTGAACGCAAGGTCTATCAACTGCATAAAAAAATAACTTATCAGTTATATGGCACCAAAGCCATAGTCTTCGCCTAAGTTCCATTTCTTTGCGACCGATTCCTCTTGCATTATCTTGATCTAATCCTAAAGCATAACCCATTCTAATAGCTAATCCCGAATAAAAATTTGCTTTCTCATAATACTTAGGACCGAGATGGTAAGAACAAAATAGAATTAAAGCTGCTGTATTGGCGTAACTAGGTTTTAAATATGTTCGTTTTAAAATTTCCAGTGCTTGTTCACTATAATATTCTTTAAATTCTTTGGGCAGATCCTTCAAATAGCTGGCTCCAACTGCACATACTAAATACACTAGTATTTGTGATTGTTTGGATAAATTTGTTAAAAACTCTGTTTTATTCAATAGTAAAGTATAAGGATGGTAATATTTGAAGTATGCATCGATGCACTTATTAGCATTATTGTTAGCTATAAACGTTCCAAAAATGTCGTAAATTTGTGGAACTGATATCGGTTTAATAGCAAGTATATTATTTAGCTCGAAATCTTGTAAAAATGATTTAATAGTGAATTTCGATTTTGAATTGTAATGAGTATACATAAGCATAGTTACACCTAGAAGAGGTGGAGAAAACCGTAAAACTCCGGTACTACTGGTTGAAGGCATATCTTCTTTTAAAGAACTATAGCTGATATTGTATAGTTCAAATGGTGAACAAAGACTTGAACTCTTTACTAATGATAAACTTTCGTTGTCTCCAGTCGATAAATCACAATCTATTGAACTTTTGGCTTTACTGAAAGTGTCTTTATATAAATCTCCGTTTAACATCCTAATTTCATAATTGAGCTTTTTTGGTATACCTAAATATGAACATTCGAATCCTTTATGAGAACATCGTAAGCAAATTGGATGTGTTTTATCGCATTTTATCCTCCTTCTACGACAAGCATCACAAGATTTTGGATCTCGACTTTCTATAATTGATCATTAATAAACTGTTACAGCTATTTTAAGAAAATTTCAAGTCACTAATAGCTAAAATCGATATATAAAACTATATCTTACTTTTCATGTTTATTATACTTTTAAAACTTTGTTGCGAAATAGACAGCTTGAGAAATCAACTAGCACTCCAACCTCACCACACTTGGTTTAAAAAAAATAAAATTGAGGGTTTTAAATCAATTAATCACTGGATTAGTCCTAAATGACTAAATAGCTAAACTTAGAAAACATTATAGAGCCATCTATTTTTAACTTAATTTTTACTGGGGGAGACTTTGGCTAGGATAGGGATGCCCAAAATAAGCCATTAGGGCAACGTATATCCTTTTACTAATTTGGGTACATTCCTTTTGAAAGCAAATTAGTTAATTCATTTAATAGCTTTATGTCATAGACCTTTCTAAAAAAAGAATAGAATTATAAAAATTAAATCTAAATAGAAATATATCAATTTTAGGTATACAGTTCAATTATTTAATATCTATAGTGTAGTTCTGATTAGTTTTAATACAGTAGTAGTTTTATATTTATGCAAATAAAACCAATATTTTTCAGTTTTTTATTAAATAAGGAATATAAATAACTTAAAATATTTAAAGTTATTAGTTATTTAAAGGGAAAAATATTATTACCCTAATAATAAAACTGGTTTTTTTAATATAATCAATAAATAAAAACTAGATAAAGTTTAACTAAAATTTTGTAATCTAGCTAAATAAAATTATAGTAAGTTTTATATATATAAATATATATATACTTTAACTAAAAAAAACTCAAAACTATTATATTTTAATATAAATGGTTTTAAAATTAAAAAGCAATATTAGAAATTAATTTTATACTATTTTTAAATTTATAATTACTATTATATATAATAATATTACTAATATTACTAATATAACTAAAATATATATTAAAAATACTAAATATTAATATATATATATATTTAAATATTTTTTTAAAGCTTCAATTAAAATTTACTATACTTTTATAGTTAATATTTAAATAATACTAGTATAAACTACATATATAATATAATATATATACCAATAGCTTAAAATACTAAAATTTCCTAAAGTTTTATTATAAATTAAATAAAATAAGCTAAATGTTTTATTAATTATTTTAAACAATAGTATTATATTAATATTTTATACTAAATAGATTTATATACTTATTTAAAAAAAAATCTAATAAAATAATTTAAAAGTAAAATATAAAATATAAAATAAGTAATAATAAATATAAATAATATAATATTAGTTTTATAAAATTTTATAGTTTATATTATATTATTATTAATAGTATAAATAAGTAACTATTTTTAAAATATTAATAATAGTTAAAGTATAACAAAAATTAATAAAATTACTAAATTAAAATATAGAATATATATTATAAAGTTGAAAATAAATAAATAAAATAAATAAATATACTTAATACTATTAATAATATATATGTATAATTTTAATATTTAAAAGTAATATAAAAATATATAACTAAATAAAAAATTAATTTTAAAACTAACTTATTATTATAAGTTATATTATATTATATAGTTAAATTCATAGTTATAATTAAATTAAAATATATAATTTTTATTTTTACAAAATTATTATAAAGATAATAAATTTATTAAACTTATATTTAATTTTATAACTTTACTAAAAAAATTTAAATAATTATATATAAATAGCTAGCATACTTTATAAGTATTTTTTTAAAATAATATTAGCTAAAAAATAAAGCTAAAGCTTATAAAAATTTAGAAAATAAGCCTAAAAAGATTTTATTTTTAACTAAACTAATAATAACTATTAAGTTTTTTTATACTATTAAAAATCATTTTATATATTATACTTTAATTAAATATTTTGACTAAAATTATAATAATTTAAGTAATAGGTTTTTCTATTTTATACTTTTTAATAATGCTAGTTTTTTAGATATTTTAGCCTAAAAGTCATAAAATTATATATATAATATTAATTATAACTATCTTATAATTTAAAAAAATTATTTCTAGTAGTTTTATAAAAATAAAGTATATTTAAAAAATTAAAGAACTTCTAAAAGTAACTATATATATATGTATTTTTAAGTTAGTTGTTATATAAGTAGCTAATACTATTTAAACTTATATATTTTTACTATTTTTAAAATTCATAATCACTTTTTTGTAATTTGCTATTTCAGAACTAAAATATAGGTTTAATTGGTAGTAAAACCTTTTCTATCACTTTCCAATATTTCAGTAGGAAGTATTAGACTGTTTGAAAGCCAACTATCATTAAAAGGTTAATTTCACTTTTTTTACTTTAAGCTATACTGTATGATGCTAAGGTTAAAAATTAATTGATTTTATGTATAAATTTCAAACTTGTATGAAAATTAGAACTTAAATTTAATGTTTTTTTAGCTTTTTAAAAGTTGTGTATTGAATATCAGACTTTCACTTCATCAAAAAAATTCAACTAAATATTTAACCATTAATTTTTTTTATTTGAAACTGCCTTTTAACTCTTCAAAAGTCCCTTTCTCTACCACTTTCCCGTTCTTAACGCGAACAATAAGGTCCATCTGTTTCAGTAGATGTAACTGATGTGTAACCAGTAACACAGTTTTGCCTTCTTCCATGACCTCTTTCAGTAACAGTTTAGCAGTCTGATTATCGATGGCAGAAGTAGGTTCATCCAACAGGATGATATCCCTCTGTTTTAAAAGTAGTAGCATTCGGGCTAAGTTAATACGTTGCTTCTCACCACCCGAAAGTTTAGCTCCGTTGCCACCGACTTCGGTATCGTAGCCTTTATCTAATTTGGAAATTAAATCCTTCAATTTAACTCGGTCGACGACGTGCTCCAATTCTTTAGCGCTTGTATCTAGTTTCGAATACATCAAGTTGTATTTCAAAGTGGTATCGAACAAAGTAGAGTTCTGATTGACTACAGCTAGTTGTTCCCTTAACTTGTCGCTATTCAACTCTTTGATATTCTTACCTCTAAGTTTGATCGTTCCCTTCTGTGGGTTAAAGAATTTCAACAGTAGTTTCAAGGTAGTCGATTTACCACAACCAGTTGAACCGATAATAGCTACCTTCTGCCCTTCAAGTACCTTTAAGTTAAAATTTTCAAGTAGTAGCGGCTGGTTTGTATGTCCAAAACTGACATTGTCAAACTGAATAGCAACTTGGTTATCTTTCTCACCTCCTTTAACTACCTTCTTCTCATCCAAATTCGTACCATTTTCCAATAATTCGGTTTCCATACCAAACAACTCCAACATACCTTCACCATTTATAACAACCTTCTGCACGTAGGAGTACAAGAATGCAAATGTATCTAAAGGATCGAAGAATCTATCTAGATGAGCCTTTATGAACGCCAGATCCTGAAACTTTCTTTTACCGATGGATATGTCGTAACAGCACAGTAAACCCAACGCAATAGTCGTAAAGCTCTTGATAAAACCTAAAAGAAAGTAGGATAGGTTAGATCGGTTCTGTATCTTTTTAGTATAGGATAATTCATTCTGTAGTTTATCTTTATACTTGTCAACTTCGTGATTTTGCGAGCTAAAAATTTTGATGACCTCAAAATTAGCTAAGGAATCCAATACGGTAGATTGCACTTTACCGTCAGCTTCAATTTCAAGCCTCCTTAATTCGTTAGTTTCTACCCCAATCCAATAGGTGATAGCACTGTAGATGAAAGCAGAAACCCCGAGTATCAGTGAATAGGTAATGTCGAAATTATGAGTAAGCGTGATTAAAGTGATGATACAATCTAATATGGTAGGCGATGCTTCCATTAATAGGTAGGTGAACACTCTGACTATCGAGGGTATCGATTGATGTAAAGTGTTAACCAACTTTCCAGTAGGTTTTGAGGCATGGTAAGAATAGGGCAAATTGTGAACTTGAGTAAAAAGTTGGGAAGATAGTTTTAAGGTTGCATTTTGGCTTAATGTTGTCGAGAAATAGATTCGCAAAGTACGGACGAGTTTTGCCTACAGAATTAATAAGTTATAGAGTTGTAAAAGATAAGGGAATTATTACCTTTCTATTGAAGTCCAAGAATAAGTAAATAGCTACCGTCCACATTAAATTAGCAGCTAAACCGTGATCCGAAACCTTACTAGCTCCGGTCAGATACGCTTCCAAATAACCTAGGAGATCCCGGTAGTATTTGGGAAGCTGTAAGTTAACAATTCTGCCGTAAGCGATCACCAAAAATATACTGTAAGTTTGAAAACTCAGTTCCCCAGTTAAAGGCAGTAAATAAGGCCTAATAAGTTGAAAAATAATGTAAAACTGGGTAGTCCAACTTTTTCGTATTTTCTCAAAAACTTTTATCTTTACGGGCAAAGTTTCTTTATCTTTTTCGATATTTATTTCTTTTTCTTTCTCAATATTCTTTTCTCTTTCCTTTTCTCTTTCTTTTTCAATATTTTTCTCTCTTTCCTTTTCTTTTTCGATATTCTTTCCATTTTGTTTTTGCTTTTCTCTTTCAAGTTGTTCTTCCTTTTTGATTTTAAGAGGAGCGTTAGAAGATGTGGTGTCACTATCGGGATCGGCGACGTAAAGAGGAATTAAGCAAAGATTAGTTAGCATTATTAGTTTCATTCCTAATAGTTGAAGGTTCATATACGACTCAGTTTGAACTAAAAAATCGATTAGCTAATTTAAACCTTATGAAATAATAAAATACATACACTGAATATATAAAATACAAAAACTAGCTAAAACCCAACAAATGTACCCAATTATAAACCCAGCTTTGCCTGAGTTATTTCCCATCCTATTGAACACCATCATACCTGTAAATAAATTAAATATTTCGATATCTTTGAACTGAACTGAAGTTAAGTATCCAAATACACAGGCCGCCATCTCGGCCATACTGATTAAAGAGATACATATCGAAACTAGTAGCCAGATGATATTTTTACGGATGGTTGGTTGGGTAGTCGAACTGTTAGTAGTTTGGGAGGTTGATTTATTTTTAGATTTACGTTTAGGTTGAGGCTGGGGGATTTCGGTAGGAGGGGAATCATTATGTTCTACAAATATAAATACTACAAACAAACTTAAAAGACATAAAGATACCGCAGTGATTATTATTGTGTTAGTAGTCGAATCGGTTAGCAGTTGTTTAGGGTTATGGTTACGGTAGTTTGGGTCAGGATGTAATCGGTTTACAGTTAAACCTTTTAGTAAATCTCTAGGCTCCCACATTCTTTTTACAGAAACTGTTCTTTAACCTTTCGATTTAGCTAATTTTAAGAAATTCAAGAAACGAAATTAAAATCTTTGTGTAAAAAATAGATTTATCCGAGCATGAAATATGATAGGGGTTCATATCAGATCAGATGACTGTTTGTTTCCGATATTAATTTTCCGTTATAAGAAGTTCGAAATTCTTTAAGAAATGTACGCTGAACTAAAATAGAAACAAACTACGAATTATCAAATAAGGTGAAAATAAACGAAGGGATTAATAGAGATTACGTTTTTAATGGTCTTAGTAAATAACTACCTAAACTAAAAGTTCTAGAAAAAAGCAACAAAAACAACTAATCATCTGATAATAGTTAAAATGAAATTAAAGAAGGTAATAAGTAGAAATTTATCTTTAAGAATTGATGATAAATCAAATTGAAGTTGGAAAAAGATAATCAGAAGTATTAATAAGATTGTTTATAAATTAAAATTTACTAAAATTATAAATACAAGCTATTTTAAATATTTCTCTCAAGACTATTAAACATTATTTAATACTGTCACTTCAAAACAAAAAGAGAATATAATATAAAAATATACCTACAGTAAATTATGTATATATATATAGTTTTACTTAAATAAGCTCACTATAAAAAGCTTTATATATAAGTAAAATCTGAAAGCAATATAATATTAATATAATTTTTGGAGAAACTCTAATATTTTAATTAAGTTTAAGCCAAAATTATATATTAAATTATTATATTAAGAAGGTGAATTATATATAAAAATTATAAACTTGACATTATATCAATATAGATAATAAATATATAAATAGCTACTTTTAAAAGTAGCTAATTCTAAAATTAAAAGTTTAATAAAATATATTTAAATAATAATATTTAAATTTATATAGTAATATTATATAAATAAGTAAATAAATAAATTATATAACTAATTATAACTTAGATAAATAATAGAAATCAAATTTAACTTTAAAAATATTTAAAAATCTATATTTAATATATATAATAAAAATAAATTTTTTAGCAAACTTTTATTATTGATAATTCTTATATTATAGTTAATATATTATTAATAATATATTTAAATAGCAAATTTAGTTAAATAAATATAAATATAAATATAAATATAATTAAAGTAATTAGTAGTTTTAAAGCTTAATAAAAATAAAGTATAATAAATATTATAGCTAAAAATAAAAGTATTTTACTTACTTTATTTTATTAGTTTTTTAAAAAGCTAATTAAAAAAGTTTAAATTAATTTTTTTTTCTACTTTTAAACTTTTTTAATTAGTGCTAGCTATTAATAATTATTTATTATTTAAAAACTTATATTATAATATATATTATACTTGTAAACTAAATTTATATTTAGCTAAACTTTTATACTTTAGTAATTATAAGTAATAATAATAAATTATTAAAATAAATATAAAAGTTAATAATATCTTATAATAAGTTTTTTTAGTAAAATCAAATATATAAATAAAATAGTAAATATAAAAGATAATTTTAATATTAATATTTTTATAATATAGCTATAAATATAAAATTTTGCTTAAATATATTTTTTAATTTTTTTTAAAGTTTAAAAAAATAATATATATAATGTAAGTATTTCATTTTTTATTTAATTTTTATAAAATAAAAGCTATACTTAATCTAAACTTTAATATAATTTAAAAAGTTTATTAAATTTTATATAAAAACAAATAATATTATTAAAAATATATTTACTACTTCATAATTATAGAATTTTTAAAAATTTAAATATACTAAAAAATATTATTTTATAATTTTTAATTAATACTATAACTTTAAAAAAAAAGTTTATTTATTTTAAAATATTTATTTATTTATTAGCTTTGCTTATAAATACTTAAGTATAAAGCTTTAAACTAAAATTATTTTATTAAAACTATATAGTTTTTATAATATCCAGTCTAAAATATTATACTAAAGCTAATTTTTAGATTATATAAAATAAAATATTATAATAATACAGTAGCTATAAATAATAAATGTTTACCTAGAAATATATATAAAAGTATTACTACAATATTAGTATTATTATTATTAAAAAATATAATGATAGTTACAATATAATAGATAATAATTATAATTAAAATTATAATTTTTCTTTTAGTAAAGTTAACTAGTTTATATATATATAAGGTAGTTAATTTACTATATATATAATTAGAAAAGTGAGTTTTATAGTAGCAAAAATATATAAAAAATATAGATAGAGTAAATAAAGGAAAAAGTTATAATAGCATTTTTTAAAAGGTTATTATTTTAATATATTTGAGAAAATAAGCTATAAAAATAAAAAATAAAAAATATAGAAAACTTACTATATAATATTTAGTTGATTTTAATATAGATTTTTAATATATTTATATAGTAATATTATTTATTAGATGTAGGTATAATTTTTTAGCTTTTTAAGCTTTAATAGCTTATACTAGACTTTATTTATAGATATACCTTTAGTAAAGCTTTTAAGTTAAAATAATAAAATAAAAAAAATTAAATCTTTATTTTAAGCTTATTTTAATATTTTAGGTTTTATTAATATATTTTAATTTATTACTAAAAAATCAAAATAAAGTTATAAAAATGAAAGTAAATTTTTAAAAATTAATAAATTATTATTTTAATAAGTGATAGGATATTACAGTTTTTTTGAGTTAGCTTTACTAGCATTTTTTATAAAATGGAAATATTATAAATATATATATACTTAATAAAAATTTATAAATTAATTATATTTTTCTTTTTTACATTATAGAAAAAATAAAATAAAATTTAATAAGTCTTTTTTTAAGATTTTTAACTAAATTAAGCTTTAAGCTAAATATAATTTCTTGTTAAATAAAAAATAAAAATATAGATTTAATATTAGTTAAAAAAATTAATAATAATTTTATATATAAAGTTATATATTAAAATAACTTAATAAGTTTTAAAAATTTTATACTTATTAAATTTACATTTATTTATAAAGTTTTATTATAATTGCTAATTATATAACTATATTATAAGTAATAAATAAATAAATAAATTAGTAATATATATATATATATTTAGTATTTATTAATTAAATACTTATTTAAATTTATATTAATTTAAAAGTTAATAGTTAATTAAAAAAAATGTAAATTTAATAAAAACTATATTATTAATAAAAGTAAAATATAATATTTATAAAATATTACTAAATTTAGCTAAAAATAGTGCAATATTAAATTAATTTATAAATTTGCTATACTTTAACTTTATAAAATAACTACTTAAAAACTAAATAAGTATATTACTAAAAACTATATTATAATTTATAAATAAAAGCTTATAAAAATAAATAAAATTAAATAATATAAAAATTGCTATTAAAATTTATACTTAATTTAATATAACTTATTTTTATTTACCTTTTTTATAATAATATATTTAAATTTTATATACTACTTAATTTTTATAATAAAAGTTTTAATTTAATTATAATTTAATTATATATTAGTTATTCTTAAGTTAGATGTAAATGAAATATAAATATATTTTTATATAGTTATATATCTAATACTATATCTTTTTGTAACTAAAATATTAAAATATTATAAATCTTTTAATATTTTAAAAATATTTTAAAACCAGTTTCTATTTTAAATTACTATAGATAAAGTTATAAAATCTAGCTTAGTTTTACTTTTTTTAAAATATAGCTTAATGCTAAAAAAATTTTTTTAGTAAGAAACAACTATTTTTAATTAGCTTTTTATCTTAAATTTTTAGTATATTCTTTTTAAATAGTTTAATCTAAATATATAAAAATGAAAATTTTCAATAAACTTTTCTTAATTAGTGTACTATATTTTAACTTAAAACTTTTTACTTTTTTTTAAAAGTAAGCTCATTACTTTAATTGATACAATTTTAAATTATAGCAATTGTTGAAAATGTACAAAATATTAATTGAATTTGATAAATAGATAAATTTGTACAAATTAATACAAGATTATACCAAAAAGGTTTCGAAATATAAATTTTAATGGATTTAACACTACAAACATTCATATACTATTTAAGACGTATGTTTTACTACTTATTGCTCTTACTAGTATATATCAAAAAGCGTTGACTAGCTCTAAGAGTTCATGTAGTAAAGGTACTCTTTTCTTGATAAACTACTTTATTAATTTACTACAAACTGTCATCAAATTTGTGTTCGTAAGGGCTATAGCGAACAGTTAAAATTTCCAGGTTAAGGAAGTAAATATATATTTGAACGGAGTATAATTCAAAATATCAGTTTGATATCGAATTCTTCTCATGTTATCAGAGTTGAAGGAACAACAGTATATATTACTAATCCAACAATAGTACTCACCATATATACTAAATTATTCACTGTTGTTATACATTTTTAGGATCGATATTAGTTTACTAGCATATATATCAAAGTTTTAACAATGTGTTATATCTATTAGATGTTAACGCACCACCTTAGTTATCACGTTTTAAACAGTGATAAATATAATAAACTGAAATTACGTCAGCTAGGTTCACTACCCTGATATAGTTTAGAAATATTTTCAAATCATCCGCTACACTTAAAAGTTCTATTTAAAGTTATTGGTTAATAGTAAAAAAAATTGAACTTTTAATTTATTTTATTACGTTTATACATAATTTCAAAATTATATCTTTTAGGATTTCTATATCGGAAAATTTCGGTAATTTAAGTTTATCTATATATTTTGATTCAGATGTAGTTAAAAAATTGCTTATATTTATTATGCGTTATAAAAATTTAAACTTTGAATTTATGTATAAACAAATCCGCTTTTCTAAATGAAAATGGTACCATTTTCCGAAAAGCTTAGACAATACATACATTAAAAAAAATAAATTATCAAGTTTAATTTATAATAAAAAAATATAGCTTCAAAGAGATATGTTACCTATAGTTTTGTTATAAGTAGATCACCTAAGTAATTTATTTTTTAGAATTTAAAGGGAATAAAAAATTGATTGTATAAAAATTTCAAACTTATGCGAAAATTAAATTTGATTTAAAGTTTAATCTTAAATTAAGATCTAAAAAACTGTTTTAAATTTAAATATAATCTAAAAAATTATGCTATATAACAACAATCTAATTAACTTGTCTTAATTTACTTCTCAATTTCTAACTTAGAAACAGGTTTAGAACCGAAAGCTGCCGACTTCAAACGCTACTACCTCCACAACACTGGCATATATTTTGTTTAAACAAAGATGTCTGATGCGAATTTTGTAGTGAATCTATATAAACAATATTTTTTATTTCAAAAATTGGTGATAAGCGCAAAGAAATAAAATAATTTTCGCACTAATTAAAAACAGAGTATCGCTAAAATAGATATTCGCTGAACGAGGCATATTCAATAAAATAAGCCTCGTCTGTTTCGAAAATTTCAACATAATATAATAAATAAATATGCGTACAACGCTTAAATAACAGCATTAACCTACTTTAAACTAATCATTCCAGGATATGTTCTAAGTATGAAAGCTTATATTATAAAAGTATATAAATATTACCTTCGAATGTTTATACATCAATTATGGAAAACAAATTTTAAAACTAAGTTCTAAATAAATATTGACGGAAGTTTAATATAACAAATATTTAAATTTTAAATATGAAGACTTGCGATACATGTCGTAGAAGGAAAGTAAAGTGTGATAAATTATTGCCTGTCTGCAGGAGATGCGTTAAAGGCAATTATATATGTACTTATTTTGATATTCCGAAACAAGTGTGGAGCATACCAAAGAAAACTACTAAGTCAATATTTAAACAACATCTTATCCGTCCCCAAATGGAAGAAATAGATAATGATGAATACCAAAGGATGGATGGTTTAATTCCAATTACACTCGATCAAAGAACCATAAAGCCCAGTATATCAAAAACAGTAGCTAAAATAAAGTTAATGTACACTCTTTTAAACAACTCAGGTTTTTTCGTTAAGCAGAAAGAACTCATTCAATCGGATAAAAGCATGATCCATTATTTTCCTCCTCCTATAGGCATACCACTGATGATGTATACCTTGTACAACCGTCAACGTCACAACGTAGAATTTGTTCGATCGGATGAAGCAGTATCTTTTAAGAACAATGCTACTCTAGATAATTTACATTTGGAAATTTACGATTCGACTGGTTACCTTAAACTAAATACGACAGCAAAGCGATGTATTACTGCTTATTTTAAATACTATCACCCGTATACAACCTTGTTTAACAAAAGCACTTTTTTACAAAATTTAGAAAAGCAAGCGCCCACTTTAATCTACCTGGTATGTTCTTTCGGATCTGGTTATCTTTCAGATCTATCCAATACCGTACGTGATTTTTATGGAGCTAAAGCTGTCGAATTGTTCAATTTGAACTATATGAAGGCTGATCTACCAAATTTGACGTGCTTGATACTTTTAGCAAACTTCCAGCATGTTCCCAAAGATTATAGTCGATCCTACTTTTATTTGGGGCTAGCTATACGTATATCGTACCTGTTAAATTTAGATCGGGAGACGTTACGCCTAGGTATCGAAGTATTAGAGTGGCGTAGAAAGTTGTGGCTTTGGTGTCATAATATAGATAAAATCTACTACTTCGGCCTAAATAGACCTTGTGTTCACGACTTCTTTTACACTCAGCCCAGTTTACCTAAATATTACCAGCTTGATGTCATGGATGTAAACAACCTTGAAGAGGTGTATGTAGCACGAGTCACTTTAGTGTACAATGAGTTTTTTGTAGAGTTGTGTAAAATGAAATTTTTAATGATGCGCAAGTTTAGGTTCATCGACACCATCAACCAAACGGATCTAATTCAAAGTGAGGAGCTTGCTAAGAAGACTGGTCAACACCTCGATTTATGGTTGAAAAAAGTAGTCACTACATTCAATAATCTTAATAAAATACACCTATATCACTTTGAAAAACTTAATGTCCGTTTCCTATTACTACTGAAATTGATGTATTACGCAGCTATTGTCCAACTCTATCAAAATTACGCCAAACTGAATACTAAACATAAAATTTTCTTTCAAACCCAATGTATTCATGCATCGACTCTCGGTATAGAACTTGTATATAATAACCGTAACATCTTTATCTTTTGTGGTAATAGTTACCGATTCTATAGCCTGGCTTGTCTCGTCCTTTACCAAATTAACTTGATGAAAGAGAATATCGACGCGTGTATAGCTTATAATGCAAATTTATGTGTTAGTAAGGGTATAGAAATTCTTAGCCTATCCAAAGACTATTTTGCTATTGCAGATGAAATTTATCAAATTATCAACCATCTGCTAAAAACCGAAAAAATTAAACTTTGTAAAACGTAAGCATTATTTTTACTTATCTTATCAAGGTTGACTTCTTAATTTGCCTTGAAATCTTTTTAACATATATATATATATACTTTTAACTTAATTTCTTTTTTTACTAAGTTGAATGGTATTATTTATATTGAAGCTAATGGTGAAAAAGTTAAAATTACATTTCTTTCTAATTCAGTTTCAAGCGCTTAGTTTCACAAATACTATTTGTAATTCGGATTTATTTTTATCACCCTATTTCCTGTTATAAGCATTTTAACGTTTAATAAACAAATGAAAGTAATTATTTTAGCGAATTACATAACTAAATTAAATTAATTTTAATTTTAAGAAAATTTAGTATTAAGTACATCTCTGTACTCAACTAAAAGTTTAAAAATATGGTAAATCTTCAAGCTAGGACAATATAAGAATTAACAAATTGATGCAAAATAGAATTCACGAAGGTTGAAGGTACGAAATACTATATAACACTTAATTTACTAAGTAGGGAACCATGTTTCATTATCCAATAACTTATGGAAGTGAAGCGGTACCTTTAACACCAAAACAAAAAGAGACGGCGATACGAGGACATACACATCGATGGACGCTGTTTGTACGCGGTATAAATAACGAAGATCTTTCGTTTATGATCCGTAAAGTATCATTTAAATTACATGAAACGTACTTAAGCCCACTCCGCGCTATTGAAAGCTTCCCGTTTGAGATATCTGAGAGTGGGTGGGGTGAGTTTGAAGCGGTTATCAAGATCCACTTTACCACATTGTGTGGTGAAAAGACGATTGTACTGTACCATACTTTGAAGTTGTTTCCACTTGAAGATGTTACTCGCACTACATGGCAAGTTGGTAAGACGATTTACTCTTTCCATTATGACGAATTAGTAGCTTGTATTTTTAGAAATTTAAACTAAATAGATTTGGCAGGTTTTTAATGAACCGCATGAACAATTTTATAAAAAAGTTCAGCAAGAGAATGCGATCGTTATCCCTTCAAAACGAACTCCGACTCAACCTTACTGTAAGCATCTTTTTTATTATAAATTAATTTTATAAAATAGCGAGTCAAGCTGAAGAGGAGGAGTTAAAAAAGTTGAACAACGTCAAGAAAAATTTAGCCGATAAACTTGCCAACTTACATCTTAGGATTAGGCAAGCTAAACTGGAGAAGAGTACTAACCACCATCTACGGCGTTTACTCTAATTTTGGTCACTCGCTAACTCACAAGTTCTGTATTCTAAATTTTAACCGATTTTGAGTTAACTAAATTTTTGAAGAGGTAGTTTGATTCATATATTAAATTCATTTTTTGCTTTGTTATATTTATATGTTTTTTGTAGTCAATTTATCCATAAGTTATTTGAGAGTATTTCGATATTTCTAGTATCTATAGTATACATGTGTATCTATATATTGGTACAGTTTATTTTTATATCAATTTAAAAATCCTTAATTTAAATGATAGTATGAAAATTGTACCAACAACTAACTTTAAAAATGGTACAAATATACCCGTATTATTATAGTATACTCAAACTTTATGCTGTAAGTAGTTATACAGAGCGTATGTTGTTATTCCGTTGCTATACATACAATTTAAGAATACTTAGCCTTATGCGTTGGATAACATTTAATTCAAAGTGGAAGCCAAAGCGTTTAATAAGAAGTAACAGTTCAATTACTTAGAGCTGAAATGCTCATAGCAACATAGTAGCTTTTAGGAATATTTATAATACTTTTTATAAAGTAAACTGTTTTAATCGAATATATTTCTCATGAAAAAAATATATTAAACTCTACTTATTTAACCAAGGTTTCTAAATCTTAATTTAAACTTGGTAACAAGTCAAGAACATCGTTTTACATTCTAAGCTTTCACATAAATAGATGTCACAATTATCAAAATATATATATATTTGTTTTTTATTTTGTTTTTTATTTTTATTTTCTAGAACTTTCGATTTACGTAATTATTTATTAAAAGTCAGTAGAAATATAGGTAATAGTATTTATTCTTTTTTATTTTCAATTTTTAAAGATACTTTAAAAATTAATTTCTATTTTAGTTAAATTCCCAAAAATTCAGGAAATTTGAAACTTTATAATGAAATTAGTATCGAAAACAAATAACTATATATCCAATAAATCATTATTAGTAAAGATTTATGAGATAATTTTTAAGAATATCCAAGCGAAAAACATGAAGTGGTTAGCATAAACAAGGTTGATTAAATTAAGTTTTAAATAAACTTTATGAGATTTAGTGACTGCCAAAACTTTAAAAAGCTCAAAATCTTTATCTGAAAAAAGTGTGAGAAAAATTAGTCCAACCTTTAGTTTCAAATACCAAGCTTTAAAGCCTACCATAATAACCGTTTAAAAAAGCAGGTGGTAAATTCAAAGTATACCTTCCAACACCGGTAAAATAGAACAACTCTTATTTGAGAGTAAAACGTGGTACAAAGTACATTAAAAGTTTTAAAAGTAAATTAGCATAGAGAAAATGGATAAAAGTAATATCGGAAGAAGTGAAGATGAGAAAAGGTTTGCAACTATTCAACATGAAAATGAGGATGGTATAGATGATGGTGAAGAAGTTCCAAATATATATTACGAAGCTGAAGTACCGTTACAACATCTTGAACTTGGTGATACAGTTACAAATAATAACTACAATAAAGATTATAATCTAGATGAACCGGATCTAGATGACAACGACAATAACGGTACTTTCAACTTAGATTTTAACTTCAGAAGTTATAAACCGGTAGCTACCTTCGATAACTCCGATTTTGAAAAGGTAAATACAAATTTAAATATTTTTTATATAAATTTTAACTTTAGGATTATTCATCGAGTCGGTTAGAGCATCTATCTACCAACTTATTCCAAGCAAACGACCCTAAATTTAACCGTAGTATGAGTGACAGTTTGGAAGAAGAACTTTTACCCAACCCAGTAATTAGAAATTATTAATTCGTTTCTGATTGCAAATTTTAGGCGGATAATAGCTTTTTGGTGGGTGCGAAACAGTACTTAGCTAACCAACGGCAGAAGTTTAAAGATTACTACTGGTTACTACTATACGTTTTTGTAGCTGTACTATGGTCTTTAATTAACTTTATAGTACTTATAAAGGCGTCACAAGTACTTATTAAATTTTTGTGTTTACTTAGTTTTTTAGTCTAGTTTAATTAGTAAGTACGCTGGGTTAACAATATATCGCGCTATAAAGGATTCTATAGGTATTTTCTTTTTTTAATATAATAATCTTATCTAATATTCTATCATTTAAAGGTGCAGTTGTGATATCTATTCTAATATCTATGGTTGTCGGTCTATCCTTCTTAACCTCATTGATATGTTTTGTGAAAGTAACTTATATTTTTTATATTTATCGTTTTAATTTTCATTGAGTTTAGCCTTTAGTATGGTTAACTTTCTTATCGGTTCCCGTTTTGTCACTTGTCCTTTTCATTTGGATGTTGACTAGAGGTATTATCGGATTCGATTTTGAACTTGGAAGTCCTTCATTACTGTAAATGCAATTTTTCGGATCATTTTTAGTTATTTTTAGTTCACGTATTTTATCGCTGTTACCGCTAGCAATAGGAGGGTTTCAAGCTTTTCTAATACACCGTTACCATCATAAAATCAATCATGTGATAGCTATCATACAGGTATTCAAACTTTAGGCACACCTTTATAACTTTTACTAGATGGCGAGCCAGGTGCTGCGGAAGAATGTGGAGTTGGTATCAGTCGCATTGCTGACCCTCTCCTGTCACATTTTATTTTCAGCGGTGTGGCTTATCAGCTTCGACCGTCTGTTCCTATTGGGTCAGTTGCAGCCTTTAGATCCGAATAAGGACAACTTCAAATGGGTCACCGATCCCTCTTTAAGCTACCTCGTTCCCTTCTACATCCTGTTCTACACTTGGACTACTGGGATCATCAACAACGTCGAAAGGTAAACAAACATTTCGTTACAATGCTACCCTTTTTTGATTTTGCAACTGACATCTTCGCTTAGGGCTACGATTGCTGGTACCGTATCGCAGTGGTACTTCCATCAAAATGCGTTTAGTGACGGATTTACACCTACCCGTACAGCACTACGAAGAGCGCTCACCACCTCGTCGGGATCTTTAGTACTCGGGTCATTAATAATGGCTGTTGTGAAAACTATAAAATTATTAAAGGAAGCTCATCTGTCCAGAAATCGAGTAAATTCAGTTATTTAAATTTTGTACTAATTATTTAAATACAGGGTAGTGGACCAGTGCGTACATGTACCAACTTGCTTTTCACTCCAATATTAATGGTAGCTACTTACGTCGAAGGAATCAGCCTTTTTACCATCTCCTACGTGGGTATAAGTGGTAAACCGTTCTGGCAATCGGGGCGGTTAGCAACTACTATCCTAGCAAAAGATTTTTTGAACAGCCTGATGACCAACTACATTTTACGTATAACGTTGTATTCAGCTATACTCTCGGCATCCGGACTCACCAGTTACGCCTTCTTCACATTCTCTGCCGACACCCTCCACACATCCCATCCACTGGTTGTAGCTAGTTTAGGTTTAGGTGTCCCGACGATTGTCCTCAAGTTTATTATGAACCTGCTTATCTACACGTAAGCTTTATTTATTGGATATGAAGTTAATTTCTCTGGTAATACTTTAGTACGGATGCTGTCTACCTCTGCTACGGCATCGATTTAGATCAGAATACCGTACACAACCCCTTGGCTCACCGCACCTTAAGCAAGGGAATCACTGGGAACAACCTACCCCTGAACTAGGTTAACATATACAATTCGGTCTTATCCGCTCTTATAAATTTTATTAAATTCGCATGGTTTCTTTCTTGAACTATATCTGCACATATCCATCTCCCTCCAACCCACATCAACATATGTAGAATTAAGATTTTATATACCTTTTGGTATCAACCAACCTATCCTACCCTAAATTACTCGCCATAAATTAATAAAACTTTCTATTTTTAGTTACTTTTGTTTAGGTACTATAAATTACTGATCAGCTTATACATCCAACAGTACTTTTTAATTTTTTTTCAATTAAACTTAGCTAAAATAGTTGTAAATTATTGGTAATTGTCAATTGGAAAGTTGTTATTTAAATAAAAAAAGTAAAATTTGAGATGGGTGGTAGTGAAATTCTTTTACAACACATTTAACTGTTTTATTTATTAAGGAAATAAAAAGAAGACATTTGGATGTTGTAGTTAGTTGCATAAAGTAAAAAATTATGCAGATGGAAACTAAGGGCAAAATTTTTAAAAGATTGGGATATAGTTTTTTTTAACTAATTAATAAAGGTACAAAAATAGGAATTTAGAAAATAAAAGGCATTTTAAATATAAGAAAGGTATAATTAGTGTAAAAAAAAAGTTATATAGTAGGTTATATAATATTTTAGTAAAATAATAATAAAGTAACTAAATAATAATACTGAAAACTACTACTAGTAATAAAGAAAAAAAAGAAAAATTATATAAGTTATTTGAAAAACAAAGAGAAATAAGATAAAAACTAGGTACTAAAAAAAGACAATATACTGAAAAAACTAGCTTAAAAATAAATCTATAATAAATAACTTTTTTAAATATAAAACAGAAAACTAATATATCTAAATTTTATTTAATATAATATAAAAATGCTTATCTTACTAATATATTAACTTTTTTTTTAAAGTAAAATTAAAAGAAAAAGTCTAATAAAACAGAAAAAGTGCAGTTTTAATTTTAGTTTTCTGCTATTTTAAAATATATAATTTTATTAAGTTGACTAAATATAAGTTTTTTTATACTTTTTATTAAAGCTACATTTAATTTTAAACTAAGTAAAAAGAAAAAATATAGAAAAAGGCAAAACTAACTATAGAAAAAAAAACTTAAAAATTTAACTATTATAAAAATAATTAAAAAAATTAGCTTAAATAATAAATTAGCAAAATAAAAAGAATAAAGATTTAAAAAAACTAAGTTTAAAAGATTAGTTATTAATAATATTATTTTTTTTAAAATAGTTAATAGCTTTATTATTTTATTTTCTATAAGTTTTTTTAATTTTAATATTTGATTAATAATATAAATAACTAAAAATATTAAACTAAATCTTATATAAAACTTTTCTAATTTTTAAACTATATAAATTACTTTAATATAATTATTAAATAAATAAATAATTTTTTAGTTATTTTTTTAATATTTTTAATTATCTTTATAATATATTTTATTATTTTTTAGTTATATTTATTTTAATTTTTT